>JBBBDQ010001117.1:22500-120000 GCA_037127315.1 Ascarosepion bandense | reverse complement strand
GATTTCACGGATTTGTGTATGTGGCCTGGTATGTTGTTTTAGATGTCTAAAGATGTTGGAATTGTCGTTTAAATGTAGTGTCAAGCGACGTCAGAGCGAGTTTGTAGTGTGACCAACATAAATACGGCTGATGTAAGCTGAAAGCTCAGAAAGGATTAAATAAAAACACGTATCAATATTGTGATTTTCTTTCCTCTTTCAACGATAATGCTATGAAGCTTATCAGACGATATGAAAAAATTTACATAAAATAAATCGACGAAACGTGTCTATATTATTTAATGAAACATGCATCAATATATATATATATATATATATATATATGCTAGCAGTATAGCCCGGCGTTGCTCGGGTGTAATGAAAGCTTTAAAACTAATCCATGGTCCTGGAGCTCAGACTCTTTGGACATTGACACGAAAGGCTAAAATGCAATAGTTGTATCCAGTTAAAGCGAAACTGTAGACTGAAAAAAAAAATGAATGGATGTAAGTCAAATTTTGATTTCCTGGTATCGATATCAAATACGTTTTTTTCGTCGTAAACTGAATGTTGAAGGCTAAATAAGTCCTCTGAGTAAATGGTATCATGGCTGAAGCTAAGAACTACAATTATGCCTACTTATAGCCAAACCCGAAGTAAAAACTAAAATAACTTGCTTGGTGCCATATGATTATATAAAAAAAAAAAAAAAAAAAAAAAAAAAGGTTATATACTATTATAATGTGGATATAAAGTGGGGGATCAATTCTACATTACATTCAATATATAAACTGATCCCTCACTTTATGGTAACAGTCATCTTTCTCTTACTCACTTCCTGACACCCCCTATAACCTGTCACTCTTGCTCAAAACTTTCCTCCTATGTAACCCCCTGCAAAACAGTGGCAGTAAAAATGCCTTACTTGGGGCGATATGATTATTAAAAAAAATTATTAAAATAAATCCTGTAACATTAATCGTGATGAGAAGTATTAACAAGAGCATCACACATGACACAGCAAGCATGAGTTGAGAATCATAACAAATATTTTGCAAAATGTTACGGATTATCCTGGACCTACACAATGTTAGTGCAAAATTTCTTTGCCAATAACAAGAAATGACATAAGGACATCAGATTGCATTCATGCACTTTGTATGACATGAAAAAGATTTCTTTCTGTTACAGACACAACACAAATCAAAATAATCTTGAGGAGCAAAAACTCTCTTTTAAAAACCAGCAATACAGTGTGCGATGTATCCATTGTTGTCTAAATTATGAGACCCTAACCCCTCGTGATCTCAAAATTATGTTGGGTGCGCTAACTGGCCGTAAATTACTCGCACCTGAGTCTGCAGCTGTTCGCTTCTGTTCCGCCCCAGATGATCCAAGATGTCAAATGTTCAGTCGAAAATTTTTCACCTCTCCTGCCACGTTGTGATTTCTTATCTCAGAGGAAATTACGGATCTGCGAAAATAAAGGAAACATGCAGGAATAAGGGAAACAGGCAAGAACAAAAAGAAACAAGGCAGTAATGATTATATTGTAATTCTCTGTACATCAAGAGAGTGAATATAAAATATAAAATAAATTCCAACTTTTTCAGGGCTCACAAACTACTGCTGCTATGTCTGTTGTTGTTATTAGCGTGTGTGAGAGAGAGAGAGAGAGAGAACTTTTCCGCATCTTCCACTTCACGCGTTTTTTGTCTGCCTGACGTATCTCTGTTGTCGACTTGTGTATCTCTGGTTAAATTTTCAAATCCGTTGCGTTTTTGTTGAAACCAGCCAAATGTGGCGCAGGATGGGGAAAACATCGGAATGTCTTTCCATTAAAATATAACATCAACTTCGTTTGTCTGGTTCAGCTCAATTGCACACACTTCCCGCTATGCCGGCGCTACTTCGTTGACTTTACACATTCACCTGTCATTACAATTACATCCCTACGTGGGTGGTCTTTTCCGAAAGTTTACGATAATTTTACAATTCGATTCATCGTTTCCTTTCTTTTTCTGAGAGAGAAAGGGAGAGAATAACAGACTAACAAGGAAGAAAGAAACAGAATTCTCTCTCTCTCTCTCTCTCTCTCTCTCTCTCTCTCTCTCTCTCTCTCTCTCTCTCTCTGCCTCTCCTCTCCAGAAAAGAAAAATTTGTTTTTTCTGGGAAGAAAAAATATATACGCACAGATATTTTCCAAATATGTATTCCTGGGTTCGAATCCAGGGTCCGTCGTTATCCGTTTAACGTGTATGCATAAGGAGCACTTATAGTGTTACAAAATGAAAAATAACACCGTCAAAATATTTCTTCCGTTGCAAAAATGAAACTAACACTGACATTTATCAGATACATTTACCAAAATTACACAAAATTATTTTAAATACTAAAGAGTAAATCTATTCAATAAAATCGTCATTGGCTTCAACGACTTCGGAATCTCCTACATCTCTTCTAGGCGATCTCCTTGTTTAAGGTGGTGATTGCTACAATAATCCTTACTTTCTGTTCATCCTTGATGTTACAAAGAGTTATATTAGTCTGCACCCCACACGTAATAATCAAGGGGGTTGCAGTCTGGGGTGATGCCCGGGCCCAAATCCTTGATTGTATGTACCCAAGACCCAAGCAGGGAGCGGAGGGGTGGCTAGTACTGAGAAATGTTAATTTAAAAACACTTTAAATACCTCCCGATATGGGTACAGTCGCACCCTTCCCCCCCCCCCCACACACACACACACTCCTACGTCGCAATGTTTCCTTTTATGCTCCATTGGTGAAGTTCATTTTCCTCCTTGTTAGAAATGTTTCACAATGTTATTCGTTATATATTATAGCGGGGATTATTGTACATAATTAGGTTTCAATGTAATTTACATAATTCTACTTTATGAAAACAGACAGTAGAGTGATGACACTGTGTGATAGATTAAGTGGGGTCATGAGCCCCATAACACCGGCACAGGAGTCACACGGTGAGAAATGGACTCAGCAGCAGTGGCTATTCTCTACATCACTCGTTATAGCCCTGAACATTGATATTAATGAGAAGCCTACTGCCCTGAAATGAAAGAAAATACTGTTGTGCATTTAGTCTGTGTAAAGATGGTCTTATACTTGATAATTTTCCAAAAACTGCGTACACTGGAGAGTTATTCTACTCCGTGTGTGATTAAATCTGTTCCCAGACGAAAGTTGACCTTTGAAAATCGAGTTAAATTGAGAATTAATCCTTTTAAGATCCGGAATTAGATTACTGCATAAATCAGTTTACGAAGATAGCATTCACGAGGTTTACGAAACCTGGGAAAATAGCGTTTCTTAAAATATTATGATATCAATTTAAAGATAAAGTGACTTCAGTTGCTATAATTACAATATACCCTTGGGTAAAAAAAAATGAGTTAAACACATTTCATCATATTTTGTGCAGTTAGTTTTTTGTTTTATTAAATAAAGAAAAAAATACATGATAACAACATGCAACACAAGTGAGAATGATATTTGAAAATTTTTGTTTTGGAGAAAATTTTTAAAAAAACAAGGTTAATTATCAACATCTCATTTTGGTTGATCTTCATCCATTCTAGGAAACGTTAGTCAAATTTTGATTTGCCTTTAATTAAAATTTAGTTCCATACTAGTTTGTTACCCGTCGCTTCCCTGACGAAAAGATGCTCAAATTTCAAATTTAAATTGTTTGTCTATTTAAAATACTACATTTATTAGAAGTAGGTACATCCACTAAATTGCTCAAAGAAAGAGCAGAGTATGAAGAAAATGTTCCCAAACTTAATAAAAACGAACTTTTTCCATCAAAATATTTATATTATTATAAAGAGGAAAGATCAAAGTATTCTTTTAATTATTTTTTAAACATTTTCAATTCTTTCTAATATGCTCGAAATTTTGGTAAAAATCTTGTTTTTATTTTCGTTAAAATTTTTTTTTAAATTTAAAATTTTTTTAAATTTTTTAAATTTTTTTTAAAATTTTTTTTAAATTTTAAAATTAAATTTTTTAAATTAAATTAAATTTTTTTTAAATTTTAAAATTAAATTTTTTTTTAAATTTTTTAAATTTTTTTTAAAATTTTTTTTTAAAATTTTAAATTTTTTAAAATTTTTTAAATTTTTTTTAAAATTTTTTAAATTTTTTTTAAAATTTTAAATTTTTTAAAATTTTAAATTTTTTAAAATTTGTTTTTATTTTCGTTAAAATCTTGTTTTTATTTTCGTTAAAATTTTAGTAAAAATCTTGTTTTTATTTTCGTTAAAATTTTCGTAGCCAAATCTTTACTAGAGTTTACAAAAGAAAATGTAATATCACGGTGACAAACAAATTAATTTAAAAATTCTTGCAAAAACCAAATAATTATTGGATTTTAATGAAACTTTCAGGACTTATTTACAAATGAATGAAATTACTTTTAAAATCATTATTTTTAAAATCTTAGTAAAAATAGTTTTTTTACATCTATTACTCTCCGACACGCACACCACCATATAAATTCATGACATTTCGAAAAATTAAAATTTGTAGGCAAAATTGATTTTAATATTTAAACGCAGGACTCATTAGAGAATGTAAATCATCTAATATTTTTTCGACTATTTGGCCATTTTTCTAGAAAATCTGCTCATAATAGTAAAATAAAACATGCAATAAAACTCTGATATTATTTAATTTGATAAGCCTTTAATTGCTTTAATAAATAATATAAATTAAGGACATTATAATCTGAAGAAAAAAATTTCGATGAATAATGAAATTTTAAAAGAATTGTTTTCATTTTTTTTAATTGTAATAATTTATAAACTTTCAAAAATATTTTTTAAATATTTCAAAAACTTGTATATGTTAGGTTATTCAGTTATTATGTGAACACTGTATTTACAAAATTGAAAAGTTTAATACAAATCTTCGAGCCATCGTATATTTTTAATTTTGTGTGTGTGTATTTGAAGTTTTTTATGGTAATTTCTGTGCGTACATTAAAAGGTTATATGTTTCACGGTTTCTTCTCCTTACAGAAAAAAAATTTATACAGTCTCCTTACAGGAAAAAGATTTATACAGTTAGGTCAATTCTCATCATCATAGACACTTAGCTTATCTCGTATCTATCCGTCGTCACATGTCAAAACATATAAGAAAGGTCAGAATGATCAACATTCCGTGATTAAGAAATAGTTTTAGTCGAAATGTCATGTTATGAATAAGTAATACTTGTGTAAATCATGTTAATTTAACGTTAAACTTGCTAATTTTTCAAAAATACCGTGTCACGGATGTATATTTTTTGCAAGATTTTTAAAACAAAAAATTAACTTTTGTTTACAAATTTGTCGATCGATCAAAAATGACCGAAAAAAATTTTAAAATCTCAAAATTTTAGATTCCAATCAATATGATTTCTGTTTGAAATACGCCAGAGTATTTTGCTTGCTAGAAATAGTAAAGTTAATCATTTTGCATTCAATTAAAACGAAAATAAAAATTTCAGGATGTAGAGGATTTTAGGTCCTCTAACGATTTATATTATGATTCGACCAACAAGAAATAAACAACTCCAATTCGTAACCAACAAATTAATATATATTGAACAAACAACAATAATACATATAATGACAGTACATACACAGCAAGAGAAAGTGAAAAAGGAAAGAGTTATTCCCCTTTGTCTGTTCATAGAAACAAAATAAGATGCATGAAGTTTTTTCTCTAGCTGAAAGAAAGGTTTGTACAATTATCGTCAAGAGTCAAAGTTCAAATCCTTGATGAAATTATTCAGACAGAAAACAAGGTTCTGTGTCTGTGTATGCGTTTAGGCAAGAAGGTCAGACAGAAGACAAAGTTCTGTGTCTGTGTGTGCGTTGAGTAGAGAGAGAGACTTACATGCGATGTAGCAGCCTTACGCAGTCTGTGGATTTCTACTGACGAAGGTTGGAAAAATTGTGAATTTATGTATAGAAGGTGGCTCGACCAGCTAGCGCGGGAAAAATTTCCTTTACACAAGAACAATCTGTGATTGGCCTAAAAATAAACCAATCAAGAAAACACACGTGAAAGTTGCTTCTTAGGTGAAAGGTTAAAGCGACTGCGATTGCTAAATTGCCCTATACAATAACAGTAGTTATTTATAAGCCAATCGCAGACGAGTAAAGTATATGGGTCGAATGTGGGTAAGAAAAGCATATAGCAACCGCTATACAGGAAAGCTTTTTTATTTTTAAAAATTCAACTTAAAAGTTAGTTATCGAAAATGAGTGGAGGTACTTAATTAAAAGCAAATAGATTTAGTATAAATACATAATCAAACATAAAAATGATCTCACATTTCGGTTTATACTCTTTTCCTGTTACCCAAGCATTGTTGCCAGAAGGAAAATTATCCGCGCAATACGGATGTAGGTTTCAATTTCATCTCATATTTTGTATGTACATTTCTACTTGCGCATGTATTTTATAATTCGATGTCTACCTGGGAAGCGTTATAACAGAAGACGGAAAGTGCGACACAGAGATCGAAAGGCGAATTGGCATGGCGAAGGAAGCATTCCAGAAGTTGAGTAAGGTATTAAGAAACAGGACAATTCCGCTAGAAACTAGGAAGAGAGTACTGGATTGCTACGTGATGTCCGTCCTTCAATATGGCAGTGAATGCTGGACAATACCATCAAAGATGAAAGAAAAACTTGATGCAACTGAAATGTGATTCTACAGAAGGATGGTGCGAATATCATGGATCGAGCATGTGAGCAATGATGAGATCTTGGAAATGATGAAAACAAAAAGGAAATTAATACTGAGCATCAGGAAGAGACAGCTGAAGTTCCTGGGACACGAAATGAGGAAGGAGGGTTTGGAGAACCTGATACTAACAGACCAGATAGAAGGAAAAAGAGACGGGGAAAGCAACGGATAACATATTTGAAGGACCTGATCAGGTGGATGACAGAATGAGGATTGCATGGTGTAACAGGAGAAGGCGTACTCAGAGCCACCACGGATAGGAAAAAGTGGAAGGCCATGATCGCCTACGTCATGAAGGGACAGGACACATAGAAGAAGAATCTAAAAATATTTCTACAAAATTTTTTAAAAAGTTAAATAATCTTATTTCTTACCGAATAATTTCACAATTTTTTTTTTTTTTTTTTTTTGACAATCTATTTATTTTTCAGTTTAGCATAAATTTACTTTTTTGTCATAGGTGTTAAATTTAACATTGATTTTTGTCCATCTCTATGGTATCAGGTTCTAGGTAGCAATAGATAGATTTGAGGTTTACGGCCTATCACGTTGAATACACCGGTTCTAGCTCAATCACCGAAGTTAAGCAACGTTGAGCCTGGTCAGCACTTAGATGGGTGACCGCTTGGTAATGCCAGGTGCTGTAAGCGTTTAGTGACGGATGTTCGTTGTGGTGCAGTGGATATCGGCCCGGAAAGAGAAATCGGTGAGCCGAGTTCGAATTCCAGTTGAATACCCAGCATTCACTTAAGCACTGGTACCCTTGGGAAAGGTATTAATCCGTCCCTTTTCTCCAGTTATGGATTAAATAACAAGAGTAGGACTTGGGGACCCTTGCCCTTAAAAACAAGCCCCAATGAATCTTGATACTCGAAAAGAAAAAAGTATTACTAGACACAAAACTTATATAAAAACAACAATAAATTGTTGAAAGAAAAAGATATTACCAGCAATAAATAAATAAAAAATTTAGTTGGCAATAAATGACCCGCCGAGGTTGATATGCCATAAAAACAAAACAACCAAACATAGATTTGAATAGATTGACAATGATATAGAAAAAAAGTCAATTGCAAACTAAAACTAAAAATAGAAAACTCTCTCTCTCTCTCTCTCTCTCTCTCTCTCTCTCTCTCTCTCTCTCTCAATTAAGCACTCTGGGGAAATGATAGACTTTAAAAATAGTAACTACTTATCACTATTTACGCCTCGTTCTTCAGCAATGAATGGAACACTCTCGGCTACTGGCATTTGTTTACATTGTGTATATAACACGGCATATATATTCATCTATTTGTCCATATGTTTTTTTAATCGTTTCACCCCCAAGCAAGGCAGTACCGCCACTGATGCGCAGGGGGCTATATAAGAGAGTAGACGTTTCAACAGGAAGAGAGCGAAGAGAAAGATGAACTAATTCCAGAGGGTGTCATAGAAAGGGCAAGAGAAGGATGAGAATACAGGTGTGATGACAGTTGCGAAGGTAGAGTGAGAAAGGAAAAGAACAAGATACACAGAGTGATATAGAAAGGACGAGGATCAAGTGAATAAGAGATGGGAATTGACATTGCATTTAAATTTTTTTATGTGGATGTCTATAGATTTGTATATGTGTGCGACCATGTATTTTCCTCATTTGATATCTGAATAACTTTATAATAATCTAAATATAATGTTTTGTTAAACTTAGAATGTAAAATAAAGTAAAGTAAACTGAAACTAATAGCTAATTAATTATGCTGATCTCTATTTTAATCTGTTATGGTCCCCTCCTACGAGGAATGGACTTTCCTCTTGTTATATACAGTCATCTGCGTGACTTCCGGAAGAAGCAGTTGACGGCAGTTAAGTACGACAGCTAGTACGCAGTTAAAGCCAGCTACTAATCAGGCAATAAGCAGCGCAACTGTACCGTTTGGACTTACTTATTTCTATATTACTTAATTACTAACACTTATGTTGTACATATTTCTTGTTATACTATTACACTCTTTTGAAACTACCTTCTGTGTTCCGTGTCTTACTTCCGGCAATAATCGGTCACTACAACTTTGTGGCGAAGGTTCGCAACAACTCCACAACAAATTGACGACGAAGATTTGTGTTAAGATCCACAACATAATCAAATATTAATATTAATGCCTTAATAAATTGTTCTTAGAGTCTTCTCATATTCTTCTAATTAGAAATTACTTTATTTTGATTGGTCCACATTGTCTATGTAACAATGCCCCCTTGATTAAAGGGGTTTGGCTAGTTTTTAACCTTTTAAAACACTTCAACGTGAAATAAACATCACTTAGTAAGACACAGGTAATGTCGAAACAAAATAGCTACTTTTGTAGTGATATTAGAACATATTTATGTTATAAATTCGAAATAAATAGATTTATATTATATTTCTTGAATATTATCCGCTTACTTTTGCTTTAGCAGACTTTGAATTATGGTACTTCGTGTCCTCCATATGTTTTAAATGACTTTTCAACCACTTGATGAATATTCATGACCATTCTCAAATTTAAAAGCCTTGATAAACCAATGACATCCTTGCTTTTGTATATAAACACGTGCAACAAAAATAAATCCTACATTTGCCTCGATAAATTCCTTCAAAGAACGAAACACGTCGTCTAAAAAAGTCTCTCCTTTTGTCTTATATTTGAAAGTGAATTAACTGATACCACTGGACGGGCAGGTTGACATGCACTTAACGCGAATCCTGACCTAGGTGACATACATTAGCCACTTGTCATATTTGTTGTTCTACCCTGCCTAAAAGGTCAAGTTGATATTTGTTTAAAAATGTCTACATTTTACACAACTGTTAAAGTCAAAAGCCGCATTGATGGTCTTCGTCAAACAAGGAAAAGCTTATCGAGATATCAGAAACTTCTAAAGTCTTAACATCTTCAGATTTCCTTATCTACAATTCAGAGAATTGTCTACACGTTTCAAGTGACATGCTTAGGAGCAGGTCGAACAGGTTCTGGGTTACACAAAGTTTCAAAACGTCGTGATAAGAGCACAATGAAAATTTTAGTACTGAGATATAAAATACTGTAACAGAATTAGCACAATTGTCATAGAATTTTTTGTAACAAAAAAGTGTTTTTGTAAAAAACATAAAGTTTAAAAAGTCTAAACATAAACTTTTTATAAAATGTTTATAAGATGTTTATAATAATGTTTATATCTAATTTATAATTTTATTTTATTTTTAATTATAATTTAATTTTATTTATAATTTAATAATTTAATTATAATTTATAATTATAATCAAATATTAATTATAAATGATTATAAATAGCAATTATTTATTAATTATAATTATGATAATAATTATATAATAATTGTATAATTATGATAATAATTATATAATATAATTATATATATAATATATTATATATATCATATATATAATATATATATTATATATTATATATATAATATAATTATATATATAATATATTATATATATAATATATTATATATATAATATATTATATATATATATATATATAATATATATATATATATTATATATATATATATATATATATATATATATATATATATATATATCATATATATATATATATATATATATATATATATTATATATATAATATATATATATATATATATATATATATAATCATATATATTATATATATATTATATATATATATAATATATATTATATATATATTATGTATAAGATAATTATGATAATAATTATATAATTATGATAATAATTATAAATATTTATAATTATAAATATAATTTATAATTATGATTTATAATTATTAATTTAATTAATATAATTATAATTTTATTTTTATTTTTAATTATATCTAATTTATAATTTATTTTTATTTTATGTTTATATATGATGTTTATAAGATGTTTAGATGCTTATAAGATGTTTATTTAAACATAAAGTTTTTATAAGTTTAAACATTTTTTTTTTTTTGTAACTGAATTAGCACAAGAAATAAAAAATTTTGAGAAATATTTTGACGGAAGAAGGACAATTCTAAGAAGGCTGAATAAAATAGTTTTGTTTTTTCGGGTTTTTTTGTTTTTTGTTTTTTGGGGGGGGTTTTTTGTTGTTTTTGTCTTTCTTTTTTCGTCTTTTTTTTTTTTTTTTGTTTTTTTATTAAGTCGGTGTGTAAAGAAACGTAACAGAACGTAACGTAACTTCAAATGTTTTTTACTTTATGGCCAATATGCTACTCAAAGTTTGAATGCGTCTCTGGAATGACGAGTAACGCTTTGAACTGTCTATCCAAGCACGTGAACACTATTCCCAAGGATTAGGTGAAATATTCAACCTATAATTCCTGTCTCCGACTGTAACCCGATTTTCAGATGGCTGGTGTTAATTTTAAATGATTTTTAAGATGAGAAGAGATTTCTCTAAAATTAGAGAAAACAATTATTTTTGTTGGGTAAAGTAGCCGAAATGATAAAAACTGGAAAATACAGATCCCGGGTGCAAAGAGTGCAGAATTGCTTTTGTTGAGAGAAGTAAGCAAATTTATCAAAGCTAGTTAGTCAAAATATTTGTCAATGGGTTTTGACGAAATATGACCCTAGATCAAAATACGGCCTTGAGGATTTCCTGTTTACTGATTAGGAGCAGGCAGACAATAACAGAGAGTGGGTTTTTCTCCCCTTCCCCTGGAAGTCGAAATGTTTAAATGATATTACTTACATTTCGAGATGCTAAGACGGAAATAGCAATCCAGTCCCTAACTTCAACACCCCAGTTGAGTTGTTTTTAATAAAAATGGGGTAAAAAACGGAATTAGTTCGGGCCCCGTGTTTGAAATGAGAAGGTAGAAAGAAATTAGTTAGGGCCTGCTGCTAGGAGTAAGTCGGGACCAGAAATGAATCGAAACAGACAAGCTGAAATAGACTGCCACAAGAGAGATATTGCAAGAGAAAGTCCAAATTCAACCAGCTGCAAGTTGAATAAACCATCATCCCGTGGGGATATATATATTATCGTGCTACTGAAATACCAGCCAACTGATATTTCTTTTTCGTCTCTTAATTTTGACTTGCTTGTAATCTTGTATTTATTCGATATATATGTAAATATATATAAATCTACACCGTGTCGTTGCGGTCTTACATCTAGTTTTCATTATATACCAATCCCTCGCGTATCTGGGCTAACCTTGTCAAGTGACAACAAGCAATCCTGAATTGGCTAAACTGAGTTCAACAACACAACGTGGGTGGAATCGACCGACGGTCAGGAAGGTTGGCTGGATTCAGCCAGGGTTCGTGTTATGCCACAGCATGAAAAAAATAGAAATATATCATCGAGATGTTTCCTGTACTAGGCGTTGAGAAAAATGCGACAGAGTACAAACGTATTATACAAAACTGGTTTCTTCGAAACCTTGACCAATTGTGATGCAAATCAAAACCAAGCCATTTTCGAACAATGTTTCAGTGTAAATTTTTGCCAGTTATAGGATACAAATCCGATATCATCCAACAATTAAGTAAAACACAAAAAGTCAAATTGCACACCTGTAGAAATTGATCAGAACGACTGAAAACATTTTGGAAAAACCCAGACCAGGGCAAATTTCACAAGTCGTTGTGAAAATTAAGATTCTGGATTCTTATTGGATAGGAAATAGCAAATTGATCTATGACTTCGGTCAGTTTTTCTTAACACCTACAAAATGGGTATGCAGTTTCGAGCCGACCCAGGGCCTAGATTTCATTACTTATTCACGTCCCTTGACCGGCAAAAGTCAGTCAGACGGGAGCTAAAATGTAACAAAACAAATTTCAAGACGTCGAACCTGTCATGTATTGTCAACGTGCATTCATTCTTCCTCTACTTTCAATTTTCCTTTCTTCGTTTTCACTCACACGCTGTCAAAGAAACAACAACGACAAGATACTTCAACTGACTCCGAAAAAAGCTAAAGTCCGATAAGTACAATTTACTTTATTGCTTCACCTTTCTTTTCACTTTTTCACATGCCATAAAAAGGAAGGGAGCAAAGACTTTATTAGTAACCTTTTAATCTTTCTACATACACACATTCTGCTCCTATCAACAATAATCTGGATTTATTTAACTCCTTACTACTATTTCTCTGGAACATTTAACTCCTTACTACCATTTTTCTATTTGAACATTTTTACTTCTTACAAATTTGTTATTCTGTTTAGTTAATAAATTTTTGCTTTAAAATACAAAACGAAATATTTTATTCTTTCACATTTCAATAATCCAACCTTCAACCTTCTGATATTTTAAATTGTGGGAACTTCGGTTGTGTTTGGTACAAGGCCAATTTGATAGACATTACCGAGGCCCCTGCACTGTAGTGTTTTGGCCTGACCAGTTGCCAAATCTTAAACCTATAGAGAAGATATGGGTGCATATTAAGGAAAAATCTCTGAACACTGACCAACTGTGAAAGACGAAGATGAATGCGATATAATGTAAGCAGCATTCAAAGAACTTTAAAAAATAACAAAAGAAAAACAATCCGATGCTAAATATATTCTGCACAGAAACACTACGCGCACCTGCTGTATAATATTGTCTTCCATTTCGAAAAAAATCTATCCAAATAAATTCCAAAAAATTGTTTAAAGAGTTTATATTTCGTGTTTTTTTTTTTTAAGAATGTTGAAATGAAAATAAACAGACATATGAACTGGATTCCATAATCCTTTCTGACTCAAGAAATAGTTGTGGATCAGTCAGTTAAGTGCCATACGTGACATACACCTGGGCGATCATGTCTCGAAAGAGACATGACTGACTGGGCAGAAGATTATCCCGCATTAGGTTACCATTTCTTTCTATGATAGACAAGTTACCAACCAAAGCTATAGAATAGCTATATCTGTCCTGTTATTCAACCCATATCTGAAGAGAAAAGAGATACATTATATTTTTGTATTAATAAGTAGTAATTAGCGAGGAATCAGTTTATTACTTCATAACAAGAGAAAACAGGTCCCCCATTTTAGGACCAACAGAAGTTTTAATTGTATTCGTTCATATTAATTTGTATTAATTCTGGGGAGATTAGTTTATTACTTCATGACAATAGAAAACGATCCTCCACTTTATACCCAGTAGAAGCTTTGATTATATTTCCAACTATTATATTCAATCAGTCAGTTAAGTGCCATACGTGACACACACTTGACTGGCTGGGTAGAAGATTTTCCCGTAGTAGGTTACCATTGCTTTATGCGGTAGACTGGTTGCCAACCAAGGCTACAGAACCCAATCTATACTGTTATCTAACCCATAGCTGAAGGATTCATACCGTTCCCGAAGGTGTTTGTTCGTAAGTGAATCCAACAAATTCAACTGAAATTCGAACTCAGCTCTCCGATTGCTCGTTCTGAGACAACACCCACTGCACCGCAGCGCACAACGTGGGTAACAAACTGATGTTGGAATTAGAATGGTTACTGTTGAGGATCACCCCTTTTTGCGCATAAGAATGGACTCGCATGATGTGTACATATAATCCTGCCTATACAGAGAACGGCAGTAGTAGTAATAATAGTAGTGGTTGTAAAGAGTAGTTGTACAGTTGTAAGTTGGTGCATAGTAAGTTGGAGTTGCTTGGATATAGACTCGTTACCCAGACATACTTTTTCACTACAAGACTGTATATATTGATTTTACTAATAGTATTCCTGAATTGACTAACCCGTGTTCCAGTTTGTATATTTTTGTTCAATATAACTTATATTTTCTTTCTTCATGTCTCTTTTAGTTATTTATTATTTTATTTGGTTTCTCAACCAGAATCCACAACAGTTACTGAAATATTCACCTTGCCATCTCAATATATACATTACCATTATCGTGATATGCTAATAATTTCTTTGTGGGTGAAAGCAGGAAAGAATATGCGCATATATGTTCGCGAGAAAAGACTATCTAATTTATAAATGGAACTTTGTCTCTGTGTGTGTGTGTGTGTGTGTGTGTGTGTGTGTGTGTGTGTGTGTGTGTGTGTGTCCGTTACCTATAGACTCCAAAACGGCTGAACCGATTTTCTTGAAAATTTACACAGTTGTACTATAAGCGTCTGCCAGTGTTCTTAGCTAGGCTTTGTCTTGGAAAATCGATTATCGAAAAAATCGGGTTATAGAAGGAGTGGTCCGATTTTAATCAAATTTGATACACTCATAGACAAAGACATAAGAAACGATATTCAGAAGTTTCAAGGTTGCAGTTCTTACAATCGTGCAGAAAATCGATAATATATATATATATATATATATATATATATATATATATATATATATATATATATATATAAATCAATACCAGGAAATCAAAATTTGACTTACATCCATTCATTTTTCTTTCAGTCTACGGTTTCGCTTTAACTGGAAACTTTTGAGTCTTTCGTGCCAACGTCCAAAGAGTCTGTATAGGGGGCTAAGAAGTCCCTCAAACAAATAACAAAAAGAAAAATGCACTACAAATAAAGTAAAATAAACTTTTGTTTATTTTCGTAAAAAAAAAAATAAAAGAATTATTTTTTTGTACAAAAATGAAATTGTCCGTAAAGCTGTAAAAAAGGAAGAAAGAAAGGAATTGGGAATGTGAGAGGAAAAGGTAGGACGATGTGTAGCGAGCGAGATGAGAGAAAGAGAGGGTGAAAGAATGTTCACTGATACGTGATACTGCCTGGTGTGTGAACTGCTGAATTCTCTGTGTGTGTGTGTGCTGCGAGCTGTCCGTGTGCCCTTTTGGTGTCAGCTGATTGCTTCTCCCGCTGGTCTGTTGAGAGTTTCTACCTTCCTTTTATCTGAATGGTGAGGCTTCGGGGAGATCAAGAAATGTGTTTCTTATGTCGAGCCCTGATTGGTCAAAAAATCATATTTTTGACCACGTGGTGTGCTTTCCACTATGTCCGAGCTTTTGGGTGCGCCGTCCTTGTTTTTGACCCCACAGGGTATGGTAAGGGGTGAATTCTCGCGCAATTGTATTTTTTAGATACACGTGGTGTGAATTAATTTTTAGTGTGTGTGTGTGTGTGTGTGTGTGTGTGTGTGTGTGTGTGTGTGTGTAAAATAAAATAAGAAACAGCACCAGTCTGAGATCCAGAACCATGGATTAGTTTTAACGCTTTCATTACACTCGAGCAACGCCGGGCTATACTGCTAGTAAATATATATTTGCAGAAATTAAAACTAATAACAGTTTGTCAAGGCAACTCTACTCATCTCTTTCTTTCAGTGAGAGACATTCACACCGATTTAACAATTGTTGTATTTTTTCGTTTATGCAATTATTTATTTCCTAAACCTCTGTCGGCATTTCTTCTTTGTTCTACCACCAGTCGCTTAATGTAACGTTTTTGTTGTTCCTGGTATTTTTTTCGTTAATACAATTATTTATTTCTTAAACCTCTGTCGTTTCTTCTGCCACCATACACTTAATATAACAGATTTAACACACTACGTTCAGAGCATTGTCTCTCATATTTAAAAATCCACCAGCCTGCAATTCGCAATTATCTCAATGCTCATTTACTGATTTACTATCGAACATTATCGCAAAAACCATTTGGAAAAAAAGTTTAGAAATTAAAAATCTTACTGAGAATCGATATGTCCATTCTTTATTTGATAAACGAATTTTTTTTTCTGAAATACTTAAGAGTACTTTTTTAAGAAATGAATTTCTTCATTGGAATCTGCTTTTATTTTCTTCAAAACAAATGATAAATTGACATATTCACTAACTACATCGCTGAATAAGCAATTCTAACTACAATCAATTAAAATATGCGAGTTACCTCCCTTGTAATTGATGGCTTTTTTCGTTGATCATTTTTTTGTAAATACCCAAAAATAAAAATGTTTTTTTTTTAACATTTCAAAAACTATTCTTTTTTGTAAATGAGATTACTTAAAATCAGTACATACAATCTGTGATATGATTATCAATTCTCAAGTTAAGAATTTGCACACTAATCTGCTATTTCGACATTTAATAAAAAAAATTTCGAGAGCAAAGCAATAAACTGGCAAATTTCTAAAATTTAAAATAAATTATTTTGTGATAAAACCACAATTAATTTTACGATTACGATTTAAAATGCTTCTTTATTTTTGATTACCTGTTTCACTGATAATATTTCTCAATTTCTATGAAGTCTGTCAAGAAGATTTTTGGTTATTACGGGTATTTAAAGTTACAAATTAAATAAAAACGAACTTGAAACCCTTCAAATGTTACATGATCGTATAGGTATAAAAACCTTCAAAATGTAAGGGAAAAATCGAGTGAAGGCTCAACAAATATAGTAACTTTCGCAGTGCAACAGAGAAAAATATTGTTGTTTTCTTTTTTTCTTTTTTTTTATGTTTCAATGTACTCACTATACTCAATAATCCAAGGGGCACAACTCTCATTCGTTATCGTTACAATACTACGTATTTACTTTAATAATCTCGAGGGTCTAACTTAACATTTCTTAGTTATTATCAACAAATCGTAATAAATATTTTATTGCAAAAAGGAATACACACACATTTCAAATGTTATTTCTTTGTACCAGCAATGATCTGTTAAGAAGATGGTTGACAAGTAATTCGAACATAATACATGACTCATCATGACCATTCCTAAAAAATAAAAAAAATTATTTTACTTTGCTTTGAACGGACATGCCAATTAAATTGTATTTTATTCTACTACGTCTTTATCATAATGTGTCAGGAAAGTTTTTATAGAACTTTGTAATTCTTTACAAACTGTAAAAAGTAAAAACCCTAGTCATTTGAGCAGCTATTTATTTGTTCTGATGCAGAGGATTTTTAGCCTTCTACGATTTATATTACGATTCGTCCAACAAGAAAATAAAGACAACAACTCCAATTTGTAACCAATATAAATAAAGTATATTCAATAAACAAACAAAACATGTAATAGCAGTATACATAGAGTAGGAAGAAAGAGTTATTCCCCTTTAGCTGTTTGTTGTCCAAAGTAATATGAAGAAAGTTTCTTCTTGCGCTGAAAAGGTTTGTTAAAAAGGATTTTCATGTAAGAACAAATAACATGAAAAATGCAATTATTTTGAATGTAATTGTAAGTGATACAAATTTTGGTCAAGAGTTCAAAGTTCAAAGGTTCTTAATGAAAATGTTCAGACTGAAGGCAAAGTCCTGTGTCTGTGAGTGCGTTAGGTAAGATATGAGTAAAGAGAGAGACTTATGTCGAGTCCTTTAGCCAGCCTGTTTGTCTACTGACAATCTTGCTGAAAGTCGTCGCTTATAAGAGAGGAGAGTGGATCAAACAGCAAGCGCGGGACAAATTTGTTTACATAAAAAAATATGTGATTGGCTAAAAATTAACCAATCACCACACACATATGAAAGAGCTGCTTCAGAGCCGAAAGATTAAAGGCGAATGCGATTGCTAAATTGTCCTATACAAGAACAGTAGTGATTTATTACCCAATCGCAGACGAGTAGATGGCATGGACCGAATGTGGGTAAGAAAAACATAGCAACCGCTATACTGAAATCCATTTTTGGCAATTTTCTCGCGTGTTATAGAAATTACCGTTATCTAAAATAACTGATTACAAATACCACCCAATAAGGTGGTGCAATACCCAAAATAACTACCTACCTATATAGTCACCCGCAGACACATCTATTTCGCTGAATCACAGTTTATCTGTACGGTTAGACATCCGATTGCTTTCAGCCAGGATTGAAACCAGACCGAATTGATATCAGTCGGCGATTCAACCTCTGAGCTATGGGCGGTCGGTAGAAGAAGGCAGACTTCTGGCGTCTCATTTATATATATATATATATATGTGTGTGTGTGTGTGTGTGTGTGTGTGTGTGTGTGTGTGTGTGTGTGTGTGTGTATTTGGCCATCTTTCACCAAACGTTTCATTAAAAGCGACCAACAGGGTAGATTTTATTACTTTTTACTTAATTTTCCCACTATTCTTAGATGTTTCCTTTTTGCTGGAGATCAGTCAGTTAAGTGCCATACGTGATACACACTTGGGCGATCATGTCTCGAAAGAGACATGACTGACTGGGCAGAAGATTTTCCCACAGTAGGTTGGCATTGCTTTCTGCGGTAGACTGGTTGCCGACCAAGGCTATAGAACCCAATCTGTCCTGTTATTTAACCCATAATTGGAGGGAATAGACGGATTAATACCTTTCCTAAGGGTATTTGTGCGCAAGTGAATGCGAAGAGTTCAACAGGAATTCGAACACGGCTCCCAGATTTCGCGTTCTAAGGAACGTAAAAATGTTCCATAATTTTCGACTTTTCAGGCGCTTTCAGCCTCTTCACTGGCCATTTTCAAACTCAGCATTGTGTATGAAAACTTCGCGCCATGCTACCAGTGAATATATATATATACCACGACTCAGAGTTTTCATACGCAATGCTGAATAATTATTATTGCATATTCTATTGTGGTTGGATGAACAGAAGTTTATGAGATCGTTTTTGTTTTTTCATAGACATTTACTTTTAGATCATTATCATAATGGTTTAACATTACAGAATTTTTAAAAATGACAAATAATCTAATATATATATATATATATATACGTTAATCCGAAATGGAAAAGTAGGAAGGTAAATTCCAAGAACCTGATTCTAATTATTATTAAAAAATTTTAAAATTTTAATATTAAAAAATGATACAGGAGGAGAGCTCAATGTAATTAAAATTACTGAGCCAATATAAATTAAAATAAATTTTTAAAATTCAAAAATGTTGAATGAACATTTCAACATGAAATCCCTAAGAGAGATTTCACGTCTCCTCAGCAACAGTCTAAATCAAAATGAAAAAAAAAAAAGATTAAAAAGAGAAATAAATAACGGTTAAGATTTGAGAAATATACATCACAAAAAAAGTTTTTGAATATATATATATATATATATATATATATATATATATATATATATATATATATATATATGATAAAATGACTTAATCTAATATGCTAAAGTGATAACGATATATAAATCTTTATAAATAAATCAAAAACAGTTTTGGAGAAAAGATGTATGACAAAATGGAAGATGATTTCGTGTGACACATTTCGTCTACTTAGGATTTCATTGAACTAAGTTTGTTATGTTCATACGACTACATGTGTACACGAACGAAAGATGCTGGGAAATTTAAATTTAGAAAAAGTTTAATGGTTTTTGACAATATAATCTTGCCAATTTTATTTAGGTTCTTTTTGTTTTCCTTTTTGCTTCCATCATTCTTGTTAAATATTCCCCATTGTGATAACAGAAGATGAGAAGAATGGTAAACTTTGTAAGGACCTGGATGCAAACGTACTGCGGATAAACTTGCTATTAAGCTACTTTCTTTTGCTTTATTGAATTTTCTCTTTTACCTAGAGTAACATTTTTATATCAAAATTCTGGTCAGTCTCATTACGATGAGCAACTGATGCATTTCATGTAGTATTTTTAAATGTCTCTTTTGTGTTCATATAATCTTTTATTTGTTCCACCAAATTCATAAGCAAATGCTTTATAAATTTAAAACATTGGAACTGTAGTTTTCAAATTCGAATCTTTAAATATTTTTCAGTTGATGCTTATTAATTTTCTTACACTTACAGAAATCATGAGAAAACATGGGTTGCATGATTATACATGAAGCTTTCAGCGATAAGAAGTCATTGATGGGCTCTTAAGTTTTAAATTTCAAAGATTTTTATGGTACATTTTGATTAGTGGTCAAAGAAATTCAAGTTGCCTTAGTCCAGAAGGAAAACAACACAGAAGAAGAATTAGACAACCGACCAGACGATAACTGGAACATTTAGGTCAATAAAAAATATTCGACTGGTGTAGTTAAACTAACTAAATTTTCGCTGTTATCACAAGAAAAAGAAACTAAAAGATTTCTTAACACAACGAGAGAAATTGGTATAGAAGAAAAAAATGTCAGAAGCAGTGAACGTTTTTTTCTTTTTTTTTTTTGATTTGTTTGTTTGTTTTTTTGTTGTTGTTTTTTTTTTGTTTTTTGTTTCTTGTTTTGATTTTTTTTTTTTTTTCACACTCGCTCGTTAAATCTCTTCCGTTTTTGGGAATCATATATATATATAGTCATCCGCAGACAGATCTGTTTTCGCTGTATCACTGCTCATCAGTACCGTTAGACTCCGATTGATTTTAACCCAGGATTGAAACCCGACCAAACTGGCGTCAGTCGGCAATTCTACCTCTGGGCTATAGGCGCTCGGTAGAAGAAGGTAGACTTTTTAGCGTGTATATTATCATTATACACGCCCAATAGCCAGAGTGCTCTAATTCAGTTCTGAATGAGCGATGCGTACGTGCCAAAGTTGCTACTGTTTTTCAAAATCTACCATTCTTCTAGGGTGCTCAATCAGAGTGTGAGAGCGTAAATAGTCATCCGCAGACAGATTTGTTTCGCTGTATCACAGCTCATCAGTACCGTTAGACTCCGATTGATTTTAACCCGGGATTGAAACCCGGCCTAATTGGCGTCAGTCGGCGATTCTTCCTCTGGGCTATGGGCGCTCGGTAGAAGAAGGCAGACTTTTTAGCGTGTATATTATCATTATACACGCCTAATAGCCAGAGTGCTCTAATTCAATTCTGAATGAGCGATGCGTACATGCCAGAATAGCTACTGTTTGATATATATATATAGTATATTTAATTTCATTTACATCGGTCCCACTAACAACGACGCCACTTCCACCACATCCAGACAAAATAAATAAGGAACCTGTCTTAAACTAGGCCACTACTCCTAACCCATATTTCTAAGACTACAATACGACCGACAGCATCAGAATAAGCTCCCAACCCCACTTTCACTTAAACATCATATCACCACAAATAAACCGTTTTCACCATTTAATTCATTTAATTTTCATTTCAACCTTTTCACCCGATGAGAAGCACGCAAAAGCAGCTTCGAAACGAGAAAATTTTTGTGCAGTGATACTATGAATTTATAAACCATTGTAACAACTATTACAATATACAGTATATATATATATATATATATATATATATATATATATATATATATATATATATATACTGTTTTGAACAGAGAGATAACGGAAAGTATTAAAACAGAAAAGAATACATTCAGTGACTGGGTGAACAAATTGACGGGTCTGCAGGTAAAGGGAGCTTAAAAGACATTTACATGATGCAAAGAGACTGACAGTTAAGTTCCAGAAGGCTAAAAACGTCAGCAAAAAACAAAGATGGCAACTCACTGACAAGAGGAACAGCTGAATAAGTAGGTAGGACACCTTAGAAAGTTACTGAACCAACCAGCCACAGGAGCTTCGCCAAATCACTCACCAGCAGAAGCCTTACAGACCATAATATGCAGCAAGTTATCAAACACAAACGTAAATGAAGTATGTTTTTCACTGTCGGGGGGAACACTACTGATTAGTTGAAAAACGTTAAATATTTATTTTCAAGGGATTAATTTATTAACCATGATTGTAGCCTTATTGATGAAGAACGCTGAGGCAGCACCTCCCACACACACACTTACACACACACACGCACACGCACTACAGATGCCGTCCAAAACATTACATTGATTGAGAGCAACTTACATTATACAACACGGGAATTGGCAGAAACACTAAATATATCAAAATCCATCATCCATGAACACTTAGTGAAGTTTGGGCACTCAAATCGCCACAATGTTTGGGTATTACATTATAATATCATGTAATATGTATTACATGATATTGGAATATGTATCACATGATAATATCATGTAATATGTATCACATTATAATATCATGTAATATGCATTACATGATATTGGAATATGTATTACATGATAATATCATGTAATATGTATTACATGATATTGGAATATGTATCACATGATAATATCACGTAATATGTATTACATGATAATATTATGTAATATGCATTACATGATATTGGAATATGTATTACATGATAATATCATGTAATATGTATTACATTATATTGGAATGTGTATTACATGATAATATCATGTAATATGTATTACATAATATTGGAATATGTATTATATGATAATATCATATAATATGTTTGGGTATTACATGATAATATCATATCAAAATATTGTTTGTATGACATGGATCGCATTTCTATCGATGATTTGCTGTATAAACGCAAAGAAAAACAAAGCCTTTTTTTAAGCAAATTGTAACGGATGAATAGAAATGGATTGTTAACAACAATGTTCAACGAAAAACATCCTTTGTCAAGAAACAGGAGTCAACATCAGCCACCTAAAAGTAAGTTTTTATCCTAAGGAAGTCATGCTATGCATCTGGTGCGGTATTGGAAAGGAATCTTGCACTATGAGCTTCTACCAAGTAACCTGTAATTGATTCTGAAAAGTATTGCTCACAAATGAACCAATTAAAAAACGAAATTCAAGAAAACGCCCAGAATTAGTGAACAGGAGGGGTGTTGTTTTTCATCAGCATAATGCTATACCTCACGTTTCTTTGGCAAAAATTGTTGCAGTTTGGTTGGGATTAATTATCCCACCCGCCATATTCACCAAACATGGCTCCTTCGGATTTTCATTTATGCACGTCCTTGCAAAATAATCTCAACGATAAAAATTTAATTCTTCCGATGGCATAAAAACCTACCTTTGTCGAGAAACCACCGATATTCTGGAAAGACGGAATCTTTATGTTGAAAGAAAAGTTGTGCAACAAAATAAATTCATATTTAGTTGAATAAATATTTAATGGCATAATTTTGTTTTGTGACTTTTGTCTCTTAATTTCCCCTAAAAATCAGTATGAACTTTCCAGACAACCCAGTGTTGTCTGAACTGAAATTACTTTTCATTCTCCCAAGCTTAGTACTGTGTGAACAAAATCGTTTTTTTTTTAAATTAGCAAACAACCAATCGTTAAACCACGAATTTGCATATTAAAACTGACCAGTAAAGAGTATAAAATATTATTACCAAATTTCTTAAGTCTTGTTAGTTTAAAATGTGCGTCTTTTTGGGTTTTTTGTATTTTTTGTTTTTGTTTTGTTTTTTGGTTTTTGGGGTTTTTTTTCATAATTATGTCATTCGTTCGTTACAGTTTATTTATGAAACATTCTTTTGCTCGAGAAAAGAAAAACCTACAAAACAAAGTAAAGCTCAAAAAATGTATCTTGTGTTTTCTAAAATGAATAAAAATGAAGTAAACAACAAATATGAGAAAAGAAATAAAGATTTTAATAGGAATCATAAGCATGGATATCGGCTCTGAACGAGAAATTGGAGAACCGAGTTCGAATTCCAGTTGAATTCGTTGCATTCACTTACGCGTACATACCCTTGGTAAAGGCATTAATCCGTCTCTTCCCTCCAATTATTCGTTAAATAGTAGGTGAGATTGGGGTTCTATAGCCTTGGTCGGCAACCAATCTGCCGCACAAAGTAATGGAAATCTTCTGGCTAGTCAGTCATGGATTGAAAGAGACATGATCGCCCAAGCGTGTATCACGTATCGCACTTAACTGACTGCCTGAAGCATAGTGCACGATTATTGAACTGTGCCCAACTTTAACAATTTTAAACAATTTACTGAGGTCAGTGTGGCTTCAGCACCTCAAAAAATAGAAATGTTAAACTAAACAAAAAGAATTATTGTGATGTTCGTAGGCTGACTAAGATATAAAGGTAGAGACACCAGTTATTAGACTAAAAGACATGCAAGTGTTACCAGAATACAACAATTAGAAAAGTCCCACCAGAAGCTAGCGCGAATTTAACATTCCTAAACCATTTAGGATGTGCATTGTGGTGCAGTGGATATCGACTCGGAACGAAAAATCGGAGAGCTGAGTTCGAATTCCTGTTAAATTCCTTCTATTCACTTACGCACAAATACCCTTGGGAAAGGTATAAATCCATCTCTTCCCTCAAACAATTTATTGCTTGCAATGTTTTGTTTTGTTTTTTTTTTTGTTTTTTTTTGCTGGTAGTAGTTTATTAATGCATTCCTGGTAATATTTTCTCATTTTTTTTAATGTATTGCTGGTAATGACTTTTGTGCGTTGTGGTACAGGATGTGCGTTGTGGTATTGTGGATATCGGCTCGGAACGAGAAACAGGGGAGCCGAGTTCGAATTCCAGTTGAATCCATTGTATTCACTTACTCGCAAATACCCTTGGGTAAAGGTATTAATCCGTCTCTTCCTTCCAGTTATGGGTTAAATAGCAGGATAGATTGGGTTCTATAGCCTTGGCTGGCAACCAGTCTACAGCAGAAAGCAATGGTAACCTACTGCTGGATAATCTTCTGCCCAATCAGTCATGTTTCTTTCGAGACATGATCGCTCAAAGCGTGTGTCACATATGGCACTTAACTGATTGACTGAATATAATAGTAGAAAACATGATTTAAGCTTCTACTGGACATAAAGTGGGGGATCCGTTTTATATTGTTTTGAAGTAATAAACTGATCCTCCACTAATTACTATTTAATTTCTTCCCTCTCTAGCAATGAGTCAAATAACAGGAAAGATTGGGTTCTATAGCCTTGGCTAGCTACCACAGATAGCAATGGCAACCTACTGCTGGATAATCTTCTGTCTTGTCAGTTATGTCTCTTTCGAGACATGATCGCCCACGCGTGTATCACGTATGGCACTTAAATGACTGACGGATGCGCGTTTTGGTGCAGTGGATAACGACTCGGAATGAGAAATCGAGGAGCTGAGTTCAAATTCCGGTCGAATTCCTTGCATTCACTTACGCGCAAATAGCCTTCAGAAAGGTATTAATTCGTATCTTCCCTCTAGCTATGGGTTAAATAACAGGACATATTGGGTTCTATAGCCTTGGCCGGCAACCAGTCTACCACAGAAAGTAATGGCAACCTTCTGCTGGATAATCTTCTGCCCAGTCAGTCGAGACATGATCGCCCAAGCGTGTTTCACGTATGGCACTTGACTGAGTGAAACCATTTAATCATTTAACATTCCTAAACTGATGAAAAAAATTCAACAATTTCATCAACTAATCAGCCATTACTTTCAAGATCAATTCGAATTTATGCTGTGAAGCGTTCTGATGCAACAACTACTTAACATCAATAATTTCATCTTCAAGTTTCATCTTGTTACTTTCAAGATCAGTTTGAATTTATGCCGTAAGACTTTTGATGTACTTGTGAGCAAGTCTCCAGTGGGCACCTTCTTCTTTCTTGTAATCAGCCCCTTTACGCAATTTAAGGATTAAGTCCTCTTCATTACCAACACAAATAACCATATTGATTTCTCCAATGAGTTTCCTGTTGGTCAGACTAATTACGATGTTGTTCAACAAAAGCATTAGCAGAAGACAGCCCCATTCGAAACTAATCCATTTTTTCACAAACATCATCAAACCAATATTCAGAAATGCCAACATACAAATTGATTATTTTAGGTTTGGTTCAAGGTTCAAATAAATATCACCTGTAGAAGGCTGAAAGATTACGAAATCTAAACTTATTTATAAATGGAACTCTGTGTGTGTGTGTGTGTGTGTGTGTGTGTGTGTGTGTGTGTGTGTGTGTGTGTGTGTGTCCGTTACCTATAGACTCCGAAACGGCTGAACCGATTTTCTTGAAAATTTACACAGTTGTACTATAAGCATCTGCGAGTGTTCTTAGCTAGGTTTTGTGTCGAGATACACCCAATAAATATCGAAATCGATAATCGAAAAAATCGGGTTATAGAAAGAGTGGTCCGATTTTAATCAAATTTGATACACTCATAGACAAAGACATGAGAAACGATATTCAGAAGTTTCAAGGTTGCAGTTCTTACAATAGTGCAGAAAATAGTTCTTAGTCTCAGCCATGATACCATTTACCCAGAGGACTTATTTACCCTTCAAAATTCAGTTTACGAGAGGCCTCCATCTCACAGTGTCTTGAATACACACACATACATACACTACCAGCCATAATTATTAGGCCATCTCAATGTTTTAAAAACATTATATATTTCATACTATTTTTAGTATTTATTGCCAAGTGAATAATTATAAATAAAAATAGAATGGTTCTTTTGTTAATACTGCACAATAACATGTGCATCAAATGAATTTATAGATATTTAATAATTATCTATATTGCAGTTTCATCAATGAAAGAATTAAGAAAATTTAGGGTGATTCAGACAAGTTCATCTTCGCTTCTTTGCCTTGTAAAATTTTGCAAAGTAGTAATAATAAAAGAATCATTCTATTTTCATTTGGTAATAAATACTAAAAATAGTATGAAATACATCATTTCTTTTTAAAAAAATGGGGTGGCCTAATAATTATTGCATTTAGTGTATATATATGTCAACAGCAGGCATTGGCAGTTTTCAATAGACTTATAAGTACATCTAGCATCTATAAGTACATCTTAAAAACATATATGTATATATATGTGTGTGTTTAGTGTATCGAGGCAGCAGATAATTTTCTAAGAGTATACTGTTAAATATAAGAGACGGTGGATGTATATTATGTTTAATCATGAGCCGTTCTAAACATCGTATTTGGGCTTTAATTTCAGGTGAAAATAAAAACAAATATTCTCCATTATTTGGATAGTTTTTTATAATGTTGGTTCTAAGCTTTCGGCTCACATTAGCCATCTTCAGAGAGGTTACAGGGACGTTAACATAAAAACATCCACCATCAAAGATGATTTTATCTTGTGTTGACATAAAACTTTGCTAAGCAACAATAACAGTTACAAAATAGCAAACGCAGTTCGCAAGTTTGTAATGCGGTTTTATGACGTTACACCACGTGAGAGCTCGAAATGTTAACAGAACCATATATTTAAATGCAATGTAATGTGTTATGACCAGATGTAAATGTGATTTTATTAAGTGTGGGTTGTCTTGATTATATATATATATATATATATATATATATATATATATATATATATATATATATATATTATAGCGATAATAATAACTACTTAGACTCTGTACGAATGCACTCCGTAAATTTATGCCAATATAAACTTTCGAAAAAACCATTAACAAACAGAACCTAAATCCGTTACAATCCGGCGTACTAAGTCGTCGGATAAATGGGGAGAAAAAAAAAAAGAAACCAGCGGAACAAGAACAAACATTCAATATTCCGCAATAAAGAAAAAACAAACAAACAGAACCAAACACAAGAAAAAGTGCTCAATACGAAAGTACTAAAATACGAAAGTACTAAAATACGAAAGTACTAAAATACGAAAGTAGAGCAAAAACATTTTTTTTTTTTTGTAGTTATTGTCGTAGTTGCTGTTATTTCAAATAAAGTTTGGTTTTATTAAAGTTTTTACTCCCCTTTCTTGTGTTGGTATGGTTTTTCCCATTCTTTGTGAAAGTCTATTTATTTGCTTTTTATCTTTTAGTACTTCAGCCTTTTCCCTGACGATCCGTAGTGTGAAACCGCGGTAGGTTTTGGCTCACTTTAGATTTAGAGAGATTTTGAATTAATACAAGTAAAATGTTTGTGACTTAGCTGATACCTTCAAAATCCTGACTCCCAAATTTCATAGATAGATCTTCCAAGAATCACTCTGTCCACTCATCAGGGGATATCAGCAATTGACTGCTTATACGTCTCGATTTTTTTATATGCACTTTTCATTGGTGCAAGTTTTTTTCCATAGTGTATGTGTGCGTTCACACGTGTAAGCCCATATATTCAACAGCAGACAATGTATGTTTCATAAGGAGATATAAGTACTTCCACATCTGAAGATAAAACAAAACAATGAAAAGGAAAATGTTGAGGCACAAAAGATTTACTGCCAATTGTCTCTCAACAAAACATTTAGAATAAATTCAAATTTCTTGGATTAGCTATTCAGTGACATTTTTTTCAGGTTCAAATTTTCATCTTTACTTTTTTTTTTATCTGGAGATATTTGCACCCTTTGACCTTCCCCAGTTACATCAACATAGAAGTTGTAGGTAGGGTGTCATGATAATTTGAGTAAAGGTGGATGATGTTTGGGGGGAGTTCAAAAAGTTCAAAAAGCAAGACATTAGAATACATGGTAAAGTGACACAAAAACAAAAATGTTACAAAGAGAAAAGACATCTGTCATAATATGAGTTATCTCCCATAGATAAGTCCTCTCTAATAAAAAGACAAATATTTTTAGGTACTTCCGCCCCAAAAACTTCAGTAATAAAATGGTTAGGTTCAAGACCTTACCCTGCCTTCTGTGTCAGTTCTTAATGTTCCATCCGTTTTAATCCAAGTACAAAGAATACTATTTCAACATCCACGTCGAACTTGAAAGGCTATTGGCTGAAAACGAGAAAGTAAGAAAAGTTAGTTTTGGAGCATGGTTAAGAAGACAGTGATTTGACAATGGCCATTTGAAATGTGTTATGTAGAAATTAGCAAACAGCAAGTTAAAGAGAGTTGCAAGCAAGTATCTTGGATAACTGATTGTGAGTCTCAGTTGTGCTAGGGGATTAGCGTCCTGTCATACTGAGATGTGGCTGAGAATGCAAACCGGATTTGTTGCGAAAAGGGCTGCTGAAAATAACAATGGATTCATTGAGATGAAAAACAGGGCAGCTGCGGATGCTTTCTTGAGAAATTAATGTGTGAAAAGGAAAGGTGCCGTCAAAATTATGAGAACTAAAAAAGAAACCAATTTTCTGTTTCTCTTAAATATGAAATCTAAACTACAGAACAGGCGCTGGTGCCAGTCTTGTTTATTCTGTAGATGTGTAAGGGTTTTATTTATCTTCTAATGGAGTTTTTTTTTTTCATATTTCGTTGAAACAAAACATAAGTAAAAAAAATTTGATATTCTTTCTTTAAAGGTGATCAGTCAGTTAAATGCCATACATGATACACACTTGGGCGATCATGTCTCGAAAGAGATATGACTAACTGGGCAGAAGATTATCCCGTAGTATGTTACCATTGCTTTCTGTGGTAGACTGGTTGCCGACCAAAGCCATAGAACCCAATCTGTCCTATTATTTAACCCATAACTGAAGGGAAGAGACGGATTAATACCTTTCCCAAAGGCATTTGTGCACAAGAGAATGCGAAGAGTTCAAATTGAATTCGAACACGGCTCCCCGATTTCGCGTTCTAAGGAACGTAAAAATGTTCCATCATTTTCGACTTTTCATGCGCTTTCAGCCTCTTCACTGGCCATTTTCAAACTCAGCATTGTGTATGAAAACTTCGCGCTATGCTACCAGGAGACGGATTAATACCTTTCCCAAGTGTATTTGTGCGTAAGTGAATGCAATGAATTCAACTGGAATTTGAACTTGGCTCCCCGATTTCTCGTTCCGAGCCGATATCCACTGCACCACAACGCACATCCATATCATTCCTCTGATAAATATAACTTTAGTTTTACTTTAGTGCTATTTACTGCTTAGCTAATTAAAAAACGGTTCCTATTTCACTGTTTAAATACTTCACTTTACATCAGTTTTTTATGCTTGTTCATTTTTTGCTCTTCACCTAAAGCTAAAGCAAAATGGATGTTTATCCTTCGTTTGACATGGTTGGGGTTGGATGCGCAAACGTCTGTTGAATCTAATAACATTTAGGAAGTTTGGAACAAAAAACGCTCAAATTAGATTTGCTATTTTTATCCCTTGTTTTTGAAAGTCTCACATCCTTTCGAAGAATTTCAACTCCGAACGTTTCCTTCCTGCTAATCCTTCTGGTCAAGCATTTACCGCCTTTCACTGAGTTTCTGATTCTCAGACAGCCTTACAAAAGGATTTAACTGTTTATACAGGAAGTAGTTTGACTTTGGTAGGCTGCTAATTTAGGGTAAAATGGATGATTTAGATCATAGAACTTGGTTGGAACTTTGTCTAAATTTTATCTTTGATTCTAAGTAGAATAATAATCCAAATCTGTGTGTGTGTGTGTGTGTGTGTGTGTGTGTGTGTGTGTGTGTGTGTGTGTGTGTGTTAAAAGCAAATACTAGATAAACTATCTCACTTGTTAGCTGTTGTGGCATGAGGGGTGCTTCCATACTTTCATTGATTCACCATTAACAGCAACAGAAGTAATCAGCAAGGTTCAACCAGAAATCCCAGAATTCAAGCACTGACCAGGCCCTATTTGAACTCTTTTCCACTTTTTCTTTTCAGCAATTGCAACCTTCAAGAGCTACTCAACCCTTGCTGCAGAAGACATGAGGCCTGTCCTGGCACACCAGGTTTCCGCGTTTCTTTGTGGGAACAGGCAAAGAAATCTTCCTTTGAAACACCTATCCAAAGGATAAACTACACGTAACTCTTGCTACAGAAGACAGACACATACCAGTCCAAGCAGCTTCACACTCAGATTTCTCGTCCCTTCTGTGGGAACAAGCAGAGAAATTTCTCTACAAAACATCTACTTAAGGGAAGAACATTTTTAACTGGGAAACTTAACTCTTCTTCTCTGCAAAATATCACTATTTCTTATCTCTTTTAACCACAAAATAAAAGCTGTTAAACAATTATTTTGAGCCTTGGGTTTTGTTCATTTCACTCTCACTGCTGAGCACACATATGCACACATATAGGCTATCATAATAATTTGATTAAAGGTGGATGATGTTTGGGGGGAGTTCAAAAAGTTCAAAAAGCAGGACATTAGAATACATGGTAAAGTGACACAAAAACAAAAATGTTACAAAGAGAAAAGACATCCACGTCGAACTTGCAAGGCTATTGGCTGAAAACGAGAAAGTAAGAAAAGTTAGTTTTGGAGCATGGTTAAGAAGACAGTGATTTGACAATGGCCATTTGAAATGTGATATGTAGAAATTAGCAAACAGCAAGTTGAAAAGAGTTGCAAGCAAGTATCTTGGATAATTGATTGTGAGTCTCAGTTGTGCTAGGGGATTAGCGTCTTGTCATACTGAGATGTGGCTGAGAATGCAAACCGGATTTGTTGCGAAAATAACAATGGATTCATTGAGATGAAAAACAGGGCAGCTGCGGATGCTTTCTTGAGAAATTAACGTGTGAAAAGGAAAGGTGCCATCAAAATTATGAGGACTAAAAAAGAAACCAATTTTCTGTTTCACATGCAACCAGGAAAAATTTCTACAATTGGTGTTGTAGAGCAGCTGACACCCCTCTAGCACTCTCAAAGATGGAATGTTCTGTGAGCTGAAATAACTCTATAAATAAAGATTAATAGCAATCAGTAATTCGAAGTGTCATTGATGATTATTATCGGGCTGTGCTCTTTGCAACTTTAACAACTTAACCTCTCCTCTCTTTCTAATAATTGTTGTTCTGTCTTATTTGTGTTTGTCTTGTTTGTACTTAATATCCATTAGCACAGATATTGTGCTGCAGATACTTCATCACACATCATCTGGCATTGTACTGGCACCTTGGCTATACAACATATAGGTACAGGTGTACATCATAGTATAAGTACTAGTAAACTAGTCAAGAAAATTAATTATCACTGAATAGTTCAATAGGTAAATACATTTATTTCAAAAATGTATTACTGGTGATGTTTATTTTTTTTTTTTTTTTTTTCAATATTGCATTGCTGGTAATTTTTTTTTTTAAATATATTGTTGGTAATATATTTTTTTCATCAAAAATGTATTGCAGGTAAAAAATTTTCTTTTTCAAAAATGTATTGATGGAAATATTTTAAAAATCTATTGCTAGTGGGAAATTTATTTTTTAAATGTATTGCTGTAAATATTTTTGCTTTTCTTTTAAAAATCTATTGCTAGTGGGAAATTTATTTTTTAAAAGTAATGCTGTAAATATTTTTGCTTTTCTTTTAAAAATCTATTGCTAGTGGGAAATTTATTTTTTAAATGTATTGCTGTAAATATTTTTGCTTTTCTTTTAAAAATCTATTGCTAGTGGGAAATTTATTTTTTAAATGTATTGCTGTAAATATTTTTGCTTTTCTTTTAAAAATCTATTGCTAGTGGGAAATTTATTTTTTAAATGTATTGCTGTAAATATTTTTGCTTTTCTTTTAAAAATCTATTGCTAGTGGGAAATTTATTTTTTAAAAGTAATGCTGTAAATATTTTTGCTTTTCTTTTAAAAATCTATTGCTAGTGGGAAATTTATTTTTTAAATGTATTGCTGTAAATATTTTTGCTTTTCTTTTAAAAATCTATTGCTAGTGGGAAATTTATTTTTTAAATGTATTGCTGTAAATATTTTTGCTTTTCTTTTAAAAATCTATTGCTAGTGGGAAATTTATTTTTTAAATGTATTGCTGTAAATATTTTTGCTTTTCTTTTAAAAATCTATTGCTAGTGGGAAATTTATTTTTTAAATGTATTGCTGTAAATATTTTTGCTTTTCTTTTAAAAATCTATTGCTAGTGGGAAATTTATTTTTTAAATGTATTGCTGTAAATATTTTTGCTTTTCTTTTAAAAATCTATTGCTAGTAAATTTATATTTGCCAAAAATGTATTGCTGGTATTTTTTTTCTTAATGCATTGCTGGTAATATTTTCTCATTTTCTTTTTTAATATATTGCTGGTAATGACTTTTGTGCATTGTGGTACAGGATGTGCGTTGTGGTACAGTGGATATCGGCTTGGAACGAGAAATTGAGGAGCCGAGTTCGAATTCCAGTTGAATCCATTGTATTCACTTACATGCAAATACCCTTGGGAAAGGTATTAATCCGTCTCTTCCTTCCAGTTATGGGTTAAATACAGGACAGATTGGGTTCTATAGCCCTGGTCGGCAACCAGTCTACCGCAGAAAGCAATGGCAACCTACTGCGGGATAATCTTCTGCCCAGTCAGTCATGTCTCTTTCAAGACATGATCACCCAAGCATGTATCAGTTATGGCACTTAAATGACTGATTAGTGGTAATATTTTTTTTAAAAATGTGTTGCTAGGAATGTTTTTTTTTTTGGTATTGGTGGTAATTTTTTTTTTTTCAAAAATATATTGCTAGTATTTTTAACGTATTGCTGGTAATTGTTTTTGTTCATAAGTGTATTGCTGGTAATATAATTTTTCACAAATATAATGCTGGTAAACTGTTTTTAAATGTGTTTCTGGTAATATTTCTCTTCTATTTTTTTGTTTTTTTTGTTTTTTCAAAGACATATTGCTGGATGCGCAATGTAGCGCAGTGGATATCAGCTTGGAATGAAAAAGAAATCTGAATTCGTTGCATTCACTTTCGCACAAATACCTTTGAGGAAAGTATTACTCCATCACTTCTCCCTCCAGCTATGAGCTAAATAGCAGGACTATTGGGCTCTATAGCCTTGGCTTGCAACCAGTCTGCCCAACCATGTGAATAAAGGGGTTTGCAATAGAGACAATAACCCTACCTGTAAAAAGAATAAATTATAGAAACATTTACACCCACCTCCCCATTGATTGCCTGTGTATGGCTGGTAATATTTTATTTTCAATAATGCATTGCTGGTAATATTTTTTTCTAACCAAAATATATCACTGGCAAAAAAATTAAATTCAATGCATTAAAAAAAAATGTTGCCAGCAAAATATTTTTTAAAAACTAATTAGTAGCAATACATTTAACAGCAATACATTTTTTTAAAACTAGGAAAAAACTTAACAGCAATACATTTAAAAAAAATTTAACAGCAATATATTTTTAAAAAGAAATGAAAAAAATTAACGGCAATACATTTTTCAAAAACAAGAAAATTTAAAAGCTATACATTTTTCAAAAAAAAAGAATAAGAAAGAAAAAATTTAACTGTAATACATTTTTCAAAGGAAAGAAAAAATTTAACTGTAATACATTTTTCAAAGGAAAGAAAAAAATTTAACTGTAATACATTTTTCAAAGGAAAGAAAAAATTTAACTGTAATACATTTTTCAAAATGACAATAAATTCAACAGCAAATACATTATTGAAAAATAGAAAAAAATTACTAGCAATGCATTTTTGAAAAAAATAGAAAAAAATTAGCAGCAATACATACAAATTATTTAAACAAATATATTGAAGGTAATATTTTTTCAAAAATTTATTGCTGCTAATATTTTTTTCAGAAATGTATTGCTCATAATTTTTTTTTTAAATATACTGCTAGTAATATTTTTTTTTCAAAAATGTATTTCTGATAATATTTTTTCTTCAAAATCATATTGCTGATAATTTCATTTTTCAAAACTATATTGGTGGTAATATTTATTTTTCAAAAATTGATTTATGATAATTTGTTTCTTCATTTGTTTTTTTTTTAATTTTCTGCTGATCTTTTTTTTTTCAGAAATGTATTATTACTGGTAACTATTTTTAACTTATTACTGGTAATATTTTTGGATTTTTTTACAAAAATGTATTGCAGGTATTATTCTTTTAAATGTATTGCTGGTAATATTTTGTCTTCAAAAGCATGTTGCCAATAATTTTTTTCGAAACTTTATGGAGATAATTTTTTTTAATGTATTGCTGGTAATACATTTGTTTTGTTTTTCTTTGTTTTTTGTTTTTTTTGTAAAAGTGTATTGCTAGTAAAAATTATTTAAAATACCTATAGCTTGTAATGTTTTTTTACAAAAATCTATTGCTGGTAAATATATTTCTTTTCAAAAATATATTGCTGATAATATTTATTCAGAAATGTATTGTTTGTAATTTTATTTTTTTTGTTCAAAAAAGTACAACTAGTAATATTTTTGTTTTATTTTTTTTTTTTTCAAAAATTTATTGCTACTAATTTTTTTCTTCAAAATCATATTGCTGATAATGTCATTTTTCAGAATCTTATTGGTGGTAATATTTTTTTTAAATGTATTGCTAATAGTGAGGTATATATATCTACCTGTCATACAGTTTTTTTCTCTACACATGCAAATCCTATGTGAAGCTGGATCAAATAAATGTTTGCCTATCAAGGTCAACCACTGACAGCTTGTAAAGTATGTGTTTGGACTTGGTGCCTTGAAGGTCATCTCTCAGGGTTAAACCCACTGATGCACCTGATTTCTCTGAGGTCACACTGAATGCAAAATATATTTTGGCATCATTCTGGCATATGTGTTACATACTATTATAAGATAATAACAATGCAAGATAAATTTTGAAAAAATAAGTTAATAACAAATAATATCTGAATATCGTTTCTTATGTCTTTGTCTATGAGTGTATCAAATTTGATTAAAATCGGACCACTCCTTCTATATTTATCGAGGGTACCTTGACACAAAACCTAGCTAAGAATACCTTGACACAAAACCTAGCTGAGAATACTCGCAGATGCTTATAGTACAACTGTGTAAATTTTCAAGAAAATCGGTTCAGCCGTTTCGGAGTCTATAGGTAACAGACACACATACACACAGACACACACACACACATACACACACAGACAAAGTTCCATTTATAAATAAGTTTAGATACCATTGGGAAAGGTATTAATCCATCTCTTCTCTCTCCAGCTATTGGTTAAATAACAAGACAGATTGGGTTGTATAGCCATGGCTGGCAACCAGTCTACTGCAAAAAGTAATGGCAACCTACTGTGGGAATGTTTACCCACTCTTCCACAAGAGTGAGTTGTGACACAAGGTTAGTTTTTAAAGTGGGGAACACAAGTGCACACACTCAGTTCAAATATTACCCAGCTACCACTGACACAGCAACTGGGTATAAAGCAGAATACTGTGGGAAATATTCTACTCAGTCAGTCATGTTTCTTTTGAGACATGATCAGCCAAGCAGGTATCACATATGTCATTTAACTGACTGAATAAAAACTGTTTTTTAACATTTGCTTTCAAATTTACAGCCAGCTGCTTAAATTTATTCATTAACACTCATACATGCTATTACACAGCTATCCACATACATACTCTAATATTTTTTTAGCGTCTTGGGTATGACGTTAAACTGCATCCGGCAGCAAGGCCTCTGATTGAGAGGTTGTGAGGAGCATGGAACTACCTCTTAGTTACTGTTGTTCTCAGGTCCACCCTGACCCGGGGTGGTAGCACCTGTTAGAGTCCCAGCTATGGGCAAATAGTTAACCCCCCCAAACTGGGGTCAAAACACTATGAAACTATAAAAATAGACTTTTATAAAAAAAATATACATTTTTGAATGAAAATTATTACCAACAATACAGTTTTGAAGGAAAAATTATTACCATAACATATTTTTCAAGGAAAAAAAAATTACCTGCAATAAATTTTTGAATACAAAACTAGAAGACATTGTCAGTTTTTAAAATAAAAAATTTCATCAAAATCTGACTTAATCAACTTACTATAACTGAACATTAAAAAAATACCTTAAAACCCTACCTTTTTGGCATTAAATAACCCACAGAGGTTGATATGCCGTTAAACAAAACTCACTCACTCACTCACTCACTCACTCACCATTTTTTAACAAAAAATTAGCAGGTCACACTACACACTGGTAATTTTTTAAAGAAGTTAAAAATTATGTATTTTCAATGAACAATTGCACTATACTTCGGTAATGTTTTTCTGGGATACAGTATCTCAATCTTCGTATCAGATAGTTTATGGTAAGTGGTTTTTCTTACGATTTTCAGATAGCTTTGTATAAAAAAGAATGAAAACTATTTATTTGCTATAAAATATGTCCAGGATAATGCCCAGGACTCAATATTTGACCAGTAGGCCTACAAGTATAGCTCAGAAGTTGAAATCATATTATAAACAAACTATATGAAAATGTGCGTTGTAGTACAGTGGATATCGGCTTGGAATGAGAAATTGGAGAATCGAGTTCAAATTCCAGTTGAATTCAATGCATTCACTTCTGTGCAAATACCCTTATGAAAGGTATTAATCTGTTTCTTCTCCCTTCAGCTATAGGTTAAATAGTCTTCACAAACCCACATTGCCAAGCATGGTGAGTATGGCAAATTTCCTGAAATGACGGAATGGAACAGTTGAATTCATCCAGGAAGGGGTTCCTCAAACAAGAGTGAAAAAAACCATGATCCAGAATTGAAAAAATAAAATTTTTCTCAAAAATATTCATGGGTCACATGATGCATGAAGAAGGTTTATACATGAATGTATACAGTATTATTATTATCATCTTCACCATGACTCCCATGACTGGGTGTGATCATAGGGTTACTGCACAACTGACAGCTACAACCTCCAGGAATTGAAATGTAATGTCAATACCCATCTCTTAGCCATTTGACTCCAGTTCTTTGTACATCACCCCGTATATCTTATTCTTTTCCTTTCTCTCTATCTTCGCAACTGTCTTCACACCTGTGTTCTTATCCTTCTCTTGGCCTTTCTCTGACACCCCCTGTAACTGGTTTGTCTTTCTCTTCACTCTTCTCCTGTCTAAACTTTTACTCTTATGTAGCACCCTGCACATCAGTGGTGGTACGGCCTTGCTTGGGGTGAAACAATTAGAAAAAAAAATAGAGTTCAATAGCATCTTACTGTTCTATCACTACTTCCATGGAAAGAGCCCGTGAGCAAGAGGTTAGAGGGTAGCCGGCCTCTTACCACTTTTTCACTACTTCCACAGAACTACATTCCTTTTTTCTGCAAGTTATAACCTTCATTGCTAGGACCTACCATACCACTTACATTGCTGCAAACCACCTACATTTCCTCCATGTAGAAGTAAGTTCTTCTCAAAAAAATTATTTCCAGGAATCACTGTCTTGTTGAATAGACTCTCAAGAGGATGCCCCCGCACCCGACCACTACAATCTTAAAATCCAAACTAAATGCAAAAAATACTTTTGGGACACTCATGCAGTAGATTGGTGGTTATCAATTTTTTTTCTCTGGGCCACATTTTCAGAATTAAGATTTGCTCATGCCTCACCAAATTTTATATGATAAAAAGCACATTTAAAAATAAAAAACAGAGAGTGGCTTAAAGGAAGATAACCGAGGATTCGAAGTCGGAACATTATCATTGATAACTCTCTCCTCCAATTTGCGGACCCTCGGCACTATGTTCTTAATACTTGATATAATGCAAAAATATGACAATATCAAAATAATTAACATCATACAAAGTGACAGGCAGCCAACATACTTTAAATATCCAAATCAACCAATGAAAATCGTTTACACAAACTTTGTTACATTAGTTACTTTGATGTGTAACTTCTACATAAGCAAAAAATAATCCTTTACGCCATATTTCTATATACAGTTCATTAAACGTTTCATTAAACAAAAACCTTAACAAAAACGTTTCTGTTTTTTTAACAAATTGTATTAATGGCATGCAAGAGATCATGAAATATGCAAAATGAACCAAAGGTCAAGTTTTCATCTAAAACGGTTATTTTTCCCTGTGTGAGTTCGAATTTCATCCTCATCATTACTATTGTAATGTTGTCTTTGTTCACAATAGCTAAAACTTAGGGATTCTGTAGTTAGAAAGAATATTGAAGGAAAAGAAGACTAGGTAGGAAAAACAAAGGAGAAGAGGTTTATTAAATACTCATACACAGAACATAAAAACTTAAGTAAATCAATTACTCTGTAGCGGATAAAAAATTAATTAAAATCAAGCTTCTTCCTCACTTTTACAAAAATTCACAACAATGTGTGAAATTCTGGTTTTTCCAAATAGAAAAAAGGCTTGACCATGTGCTTAAAGAAAAAGTCAAAAAACCAGGTTTCGCAAGTAGATGTTAAAATGATTTTTGACCAATGGGAGAGACTTGCAAGACTTGAAAGGACTTCGCGATCCAGTACAAAATTCAAAAGGACATATAAACGACTTCGCAGCGTCAAAGACTGAGAGATGGGAGCAGCGAAAGAGAGACACACATCTAAAATGTAACTTCAACTTCAAGTGACTAGGACATTGTCCTCTTTCTCTTTCAACAATTACTACTACAAACATTTTGTACGAACTCTTGATACCTTAACTTTCTCATTGAACATTAATTTCTACGAATTCTTGTTATTCCTCCTTTTAATAAATTTCTATTTTAAAATGCAAAATGTATATTTTATTCTTCTTACGCTATTCCACACAATTCCACATATTCCAACCTGCCGACAACCAACCTTCTGATGAAAACCTTCTGATGATCAAAAACCTTCTGATGATTATAACTCTGCATAAAACTTGTAAGCTGTAGGGAGTTCGGTTAAGTATGACACAAGGCCGACTCAAAGAAACATTACCCAGCTCCCTAAACTACAACTCTTCAATTCCTACAATTGCCATCATTTTTAGGTAGCTGTAATTACAAGTTATTCCGGGTGTTGTCAGAATAAGATAATCTTGAAACTACGTACTTAAAAAACATAACACGATAATGTTTATGCAATGCATTAAAAACGAATTTAGAATGAAATGCAAGACAAGGATTTTTATACCAAATAAAAATATATTTGATGTTTCTTCACCTTGTGGTGAGTTCAATAAAACCCTTGAGAAGAAAGGAAAAGTTCAGTTACACATATCGATGTGTGTTTAATAAAACTATTAAGATTAAAGGAGAAGTAGTTACTTAACTTTACATCGATAAAGCAAAAAATGGCGATTCAGTTGATGAATGATCCGTGTCTGGATTCACGCAAAACAAAATCCTCCTCTGAATGAGTCCCTTTCGTATTTATAGTTTCTAATTAACTGTTGCTGGCTCAAAAATGAAACCTTTCAAAAATACGAGGAAAACGTTGTCAGTGATCGAATAATACCATCAATTTTACTTTCCGAATCTTTCAAAACGTTACCAGAAGTATCGCTCGGAAGCTATTCATAGATGTTTGATCTTGTTCATCCGACTTCTGACTTTGAGATGGCAACTTCCGGTCGACCCGACACAGAAAATGGCATCTTCACAAGTCCTGGCAGAATAGTCTAATGCATTGGAAAATTTAATATCGTTACAGAAGGTAAGGACAAATATTTGGAGATATATGTCATTGAATGTGTAAAGAGAGAGAACTTATTATCTAGGAAAAAGATCAGTAAAACTTATAAACAAAATAGAACAGTGTTTTCATTTGATGCCGGAGGGTGTGTGTGTGTGGTTGATAGGAAATTAAGAATTAAAAGTAACTTTCTTCTTCCCCTTTACAAAAATTCACAATGACGTGTAAAATCCTGGTTTTGCCAAAGAGAAAAAGGATTGACCATCTGCTTAAGGAAAAAGTCGAAACCATATTTCGCGAGTAGATGCTAAACTGATTTTCTGACCAATGTCAGCGATTTGCAAGTCCCAAAAAGACTTAGCGATCCAGTGTAAAAAATCTAAATGGCTACATAAATGACTTCGATCAGCATCAATCAGTCAGATGGGAGCAGCGAAACTACACACTAAAATGTAATGGGAGAAACTTCAAGTCGACCCGAACGTAAGGTCAGGTCACACCTAGTTCTCTTTCTCTTTCCTTCTCGTGTGCTGATTCCTTTTACTTCTTCTTCTCCATCCAAAGACATCCCTACTAAACAAACGCTTATACATACGTACGTACGCATAAATTCTTTCCAATAAATTACTTCTACGAACATTTCTACAACTCTTGATACGCTTAACTTTCTCATTGAACATTAATTTCTACCAATTCTTGTTATTTATTTCTTTTAATAAATTTCTATTTTAACATGCAAAGTGTATATTTTATTCTTTCACACATCCACACTATTCCACATGATCTAAAACCAACCTGATGATAACCTTCTAATGAAAACCTGAATTATGTTGTTGTTAGGGCGCCGCTCCTATTTGACTACAAATGAACTGTTCCCATTGCTATATATAGCAATGGTGGATTCTCTACAAGGGAGTCGTAGAGAGTCACTTGAGAGTCTCTAATGAGTTACTGAAGAGTCAGTGCGAGTCAGTGAAGAGTTAGTCACACTTCCGGTGGCGTACCGGAAGTAATCACGTATACACACGTCTTACGACGGATTGGACTCTTGTATCTTTCTATTGTAAATATTACTAATCACTTCTGTACATACTAATCGTCTTTCCGCGGAATACAACTTATATTCTGATTCTGTTGTTGAGTTATTCATTTATACTTGGCGACATAACAGTTGTATATTTGGCATGGTCAGATACTTACCGAACCTGTCTGAAGCAATACAACCAATGACAGAATTAATAAAAAAAAAGACACAGTATTTAGTGTGGGGTTACCCACAAGAGAATTCTTTTAAAGCAATAAATGAATTACTAACTCAAGCACCAATTCTATCGTACTACAGTCAACCAGACTTACAGTAGTTAGTGTTGATGCTAGCAGTTATGGTCTCGGAGCAGCTCTATTTCAAGAAATAGAAAGAAATTTTTAAAAATAGCATTTGCCGCACGCGCACACACTCAAGTGCACTGAGAGAAATAGGCGCAAATTGAGAAAGAATGTTTGAGTTGTGAAAATTTACTTTAACCAATGAAAAGGGAGCGGCTTACAAACTGAGAAAAAGTAACAAACCGATGTCAAATCGCTTTTTGATATAAATAAGTTGAATCAACGAGAAGAGAGAGAGAGAAAGGCAGAGTCCCGCGTGTCTGAATAACGCCAGTGTCAAATTACACGCCGATACATTATCAGCCTTTAATGAGAAAGGGATATTTCAAATTGCTCTATTCAACTCCTAAGTTAAGTACCTTAAAATGTATCTTTTTATTCATGATGTTCATTGGGAGAGACTTGGAAGACTTGGAAGGACTTGGCGATCCAGTGTGAAATTCAAAAGACCTCGGCGTCAGTCAAGTGTCAGATGTAAGCCGAGAGATGAAAGTACTAAAATGTAACCAACTTCAAATCGACCCGGAGATAAGGTCAGGTCGCACTTTGTTCTCTTTCTCCTTATCTCTTTCAACAATTACTACTACGAACATTTTGAATGAACTTTTGATACCTTAACTTTCTCAGTGAACATTAATTTCTACGAATTCTTGTTATTCTTTCCTCTTAATAAATTACTATTTTAACATATAAAAAAATGTATATTTTATTATTCCACTCTTCTACACTAATACACACATTCCAACTGACAACCAACCGTCTGATGAAAACCTTCTGATAATAATTCTGCACAGACTTGTAAGCTGTACGGAATTTGGTTAAGTCTGACACAAAGTCGAATCCACGTGACCATAAATATTTAGCATATAAAGCACTCAAACAAATCTCTGAGTGTGTTCTGTGTTGTGTATCATTCCGGTGTTGTGCGTCATTGAAGAGATTGTTTCTGAGTGAATGACTCGAGAGAATTATTCCGAGAGAATTATTGCGTATTATGCACAGGATTCGTTTAGTACGTTGACATGGTATTATTTATCGAAAATTTCGGATTAAAACGAAATAGGTATAAGCAATAGCGATTGTGGAACTCTGAAAGTAGGGGGCCACTTAGGGGTCAAGATTCTTCTGAGGAGGAGGAGGGAGCAAACTCAAGCAGCGTCTTCATTTTCATGCCACACCACTATCATATACACAACATAAGAATGCGTTTGAGTATAAGTATATTACTTGACTAAATTAAACAGAATAACTCTTCATTCATAGTTCTAGTATATTCTTGCCCTCTTTTTCACTCTGAAGCTGTTGGAACACAAGAGAGGTTAATTTCAAAACAAAATCAAATGGTTAATACTAACATCAATACGTTCTGAAGAAGGAAAAGTGCTGAAGATCAAATCTTATCAAAATCAGAAACTGATGTTTCAAACATTTTTGAAGCCTATAAAAGTGAGGGGGTAACCGAGGGGCAAGCCAGAATTCGGGAGAAGGGCTTGGCCCCCTTCTGCCTCCTACTATAGAATCGCTACTGGGTATAAGGTATAAAATAAATTATATATATTTGGTTCAGACTGGAGCCTTTGATATAACAGGCGATATGTAGCGAGTCTCTTAATGTTTTGTCGCTATTACCATGAAAAGTGCTCTGTTGAACTGCATCGCCTGGTTCCATCAGGTCTGACATTCACGGCTAAGACCCGCCATGCCTCTTACATTGTAGCAGCCACCCACATTGCCTCCGTATTTTATCAGTGAGAAGTTCCACTGAAACAGCTTCTTCCCGCGAACCATGGCCCTGTGGAATAAACTTTGTTGGATAGGACATTAAGAATTAAAATCAACCTTTTTCTTCACGTTTACAAAAATTGCACACCCGCAAAATCGGATTCAAATGACTAAAAATATTTTGGAAAAACCCAAATAAGTCAAATTTCACAAGTCAGTGTGAAAAGCAAAATTCTGGATCTTGATTGGATACGAAAAATGAACGATGGCGTCAGTTAAACGTTTTTCACACCTAAAGCAGAACATGCCCTCTGGAGCCGGTCACATTACTGAATTCCACTACTTAACCACGTCCGTGACCCGGTCAAGACAGTCAGATGGGAGCAGCGAGACAAAACAACTAAAATGTAACGGGAGAAACTTCAAATCGACCCCGACATAGGTCGTGTCGTACATTGTCCTTTTTATCCTTCTTTCTCGTGTGCTGATTCCTTGCACTTCTTCTTCTTCTCTCTTCAAAGACACGACTACGAACAAACGCTCATACATACGTACGTACGTACGCATATACTCTTTCAACAAATTACTACTACGAACATTTGTACGAACTCTTGATACCTTTAACTTTCTCGGAGAACTTTTAGCAAATACTTATTCTTGTTGTTCTATTCTTTTAATAAATTTCTATTTTAACATTCAAAATGTATATTTTATTCCACACTATTCTTCCACAAATATACACAAACCTTCTAACGAAAACCTTCTGATAAGTCTGATGATAATTCTGGATAAAACTTGTAAGCTATAGGGAGTTTGGTTATGAATGACACAAGGCCGAATCCAATAAAAAACATTAACCATATCCCTATGGCTACAACTTTCAAGAGGATGTTTCCTCGACCACTACAATCTTGACGCGCTCAAGTCTAAACTCAACCGTTATCTTCCCCTCCTATCCATAGAAGCTAATCCCTTAACGTAACCTTCTATGTCAAGTGACCCCCCGGGTCTTGTACAAAGTAAACCATACTGCAAAAAAAAAAAGAAAAAGAAAATATTCAGTGTAACAAAAGTCCGTTCGTGGTAGCAGTAGGGAGAAAGTTTCTTTCAACTCTGTAGGTGACAATGTAGCAGTCAGACCTTGGAAGTAATTTTCATCTTAGAAATAGATACGGTGTCAATTTGCTGTTCTTTCTTGGCTCTAAGAAGGGCGGAAAAATGCCTTAAGCAGATGACCGATTAACTTCTTCACATCTGGTTTCTCTGGCAGTCTCTACTCTTTTTCGTGCCTCAGGGCTGTCAGTTTATATCCCTTTTGACAAAACTCCCAGACTACAGGCTTGGTTTCGGGTAACATCAAAAGTCTCTTTGTGTTCATTTTTTTCATTGACCATTTCGTTTTCATTTTTTTTTTAAGATAGAACTAGCAGTATAGCCCGGCGTTGCTCGGGTGTAATGAAAGCTTTAAAACTAATCCATGGTCCTGGAGCTCAGACTCTTTGGACGTTGGCACGAAAGACTAAAAAGCAATAGTTGTTACCAGTTAAAGCAAAACCGTAGACTGAAAGAAAAATGAATGAATGTAAGTCAAATTTTGATTTCCTGGTATCGATATCAAATAAGTTTTTTTCGACGTAAACTGAATTTTGAAGGCTAAATAAGTCATCTGAGTAAATTGGATCATGGATGAGACTAAGAACTACAATTATAGACAAACCCGAAGCAAAAAGTGAAATAAAAGGGTTGAAAGAATACAGACATACAGGCAGATAAACAGACACACAAACACAAACATCTTGCCTGTTATATAGATATATATATATATATATTATCGATTTTCTGCACTATTGTAAGAACTGCAACCTTGAAACTTCTGAATATCGTTTCTTATGTTTTTGTCTATGAGTTTATCAAATTTGATTAAAATAGGACTACTCTTTCTATAACTCGATTTTTTCGATTATCGATTTTTGATATTTATCGGGGATACCTCGACACAAAACCTAGCTAAGAACACTCGCAGACGCTTATTGTACAACTGTGTAAATTTTCAAGAAAATCGGTTCAGCCGTTTCGGAGTCTATAGGTAACGGACACACGCACACACACACACAAACACACACACAGAGACACACACAAACAGACAAAGTTCCATTTATAAATAATTTTAGATTTATGCGGTGAGCCTTTCTGATTCTCTAATCATAAATGTCTAGACTCTTGTCCAGTAAACCTTAGACGTTTCGAGAGTGAGTTCAGTCTTTTCTTCTTCCTCTTTTGTATTTGATGTTTGCCTTCTCATTAGTCAGAAGAGAAGTACAGAGAGAAGGAGAGAAAAAGAGATGTGGGTTTTAAAGAAAAACAAATACCCTATTTCAACTCCTTATATATATATATATATATATATATATATATATATATATATATATATATATTATATTTTAGAACATGTACATAATTTTTCTATATATATCCACGACACAGGTACATTTGTTTCGACATTGAAACTTCAATGTCTCATCAGGCGGTATGTAAAGGAATGGAAAGCCTCTTTTCTTATATTTGGTTAGTTGTGTTTGGGTGTTGGTGGGGGTTAGTGATAGGGGAACAAGTCTCTGACCGTTGGAATTTTGGAGAGAGCGAAGTTAAAGTGGTTGATTAATGAGAGTCCTTTGATTTCTAGACAGATTGAACCTTAGCCGTTATAATGTAAGTTTTATTATCCTGTGACAAGACTCCACTTGGTATGTAATCCAGGTAATTTCCAAAAGAGACGAACTCAAGAGAACTCAATGTTAAATTCATTTGTTTAATTTAACAGAGTAATTTATAAAGGCTTTTCGATTATTACAATGGATTGCCTTCTGTTGTACCATTTGGGTCTGACGAGCTGCAATAATAAAATCAAAGCGGTGAAATATGTATTATTCATTGTAATAATCGAAAAGCCTTTATATATATATATATATATATATATATATATATATATATATATATATATATATATTAAAAAAGGATTAATTCAATGATGTTGGATGGCCATTTCGATATGAAGATCCCCACGGGGGATAACACATCACCTCAGCAACAGAAAAATCCTTTCAGAAACTGGAGAAAAATTAGTCTACTTTTCCTTTTTAAATAGATTTGCAAAGAAATTAAAAAAGAAAATAAAAAGGAAAAATAAAGGAAAAGAAAAAGAAAAAGATAAAATAAAATAAAATAAACAAGAAAAGAAAAATTGACATCGTCTGGGTTCGCAAAAGAAGGAAAGAGAATTGTAACTAAAAATTAACAGACAGCCGTGTTAAATCGACGTAAGGTTAAGCAACACGGAAAAAAGGTGGGAGATAAGAGAGATAAAGGAAGGAAGGGAGGGAAAAAAGAAAAAAAAGAAAGAAAAAAATTTTTTAAATATTACAGTCGCTGGTCATATTCAAAAACCTAACTTCCCAAAAACGTTGAAGTATTAGAAAAAGGCCTTTACTTAAAAAGGCATAATTATTTTTAAAAGGGAATAAAAAGTTATAGGATTTAAAATAAAATTATTTTAAAAAAATTAGGTCATTTGAATTAAACTAAATAAAGACATCACTAGGTAAAAAAAAAAAATTCATTTACAATTATACATACATATAGAAGTACACACATACATACATACATATACACACACACACACACACACAATTCTACGATTAAGAATACATATATACATACACATACACACACATACATTCAATTTCATACACACTTATATACACATACATGCGCATACACACATATATATGTGTGCACACCTATATACAAAAAATTCACATACACACAATATTAGGTTTTTGAATATGTCCAGCGTCTGTAATATTTAAAAAAACGTTCAGAACATTAATTTAAAACAGTGCTCGATATACAATATAGAGCTGTGACTATACCTTATCTTTTAATATTAAATCTGTCCACAAAATTTTCAACACGTTCATTAATCAACTCTATCCCCTACCTATTCCCTCTTTTCACTCAAAAATCTAACGGACAATTTACAATATTTATTCCCTTATCCCTCAACCCACCTACATCTCACACATGACTCGTCAAATATAAGAAAAGAGACTTGCCATTCCTTTCCACACCACCTGATGAGACATTGTCATTTCAATGTCGAAACTGTGGTGATACCGAGTAAAGCGAGGGACCGGATGTTTGCCCTCTGAAGTCCAGAAAGCAAATGACCAAAACTGGTCTTTGCGCACCCGGCTCCACGCATATGTTCCGGCAGAAAACCAAAAATTAATTAAATAACAAATCTCTGTTCGTGAGCCTACGAGAATTTTATTTATCGTCCAATGGGGAGCCCAGAATTAAATACGGATGTAAATTCCCAAATGACCTGCTGGGACTCGCAAAGACGAAATAAAAAGCCGACACAGAAAGCATCGCCAGAGTTAAGAAAGTGCGAGCATAATTAGCACGTCCCTTGACCTCGTCAAGCGATCCACTATGCTCGCCTTGCCTTTCCCTCTCACCTTCTTCTTCGCTGTTCCCTGAGTTACTTACCCGAGCAAAGGAACGGAAACATCAAAGAAATTCCTAACTGACAACGCTCACACATACATCCCCACAAACTCTCTTACGGCATTTACTGCCATGAACATTTTAACGTCCTTTGAACTCATCCAGAAGACATTTCTTTGATTTGTAAAAAAAACCGTAATTGATATATGTGTATATATAAAATGTTGTTTCTATACTCAATTTTATTTTCTTGATTTATAACCCCTTTTATAACATATAGTGGTCTATCTACTAACGAGGCCATATTCAGTTACTCTGTTTCAACATACCACTACGTTTCACTAGAACGGATAACCCACTATAAAACAAAATGTACACTTTCTAGTGGATTATAATGTTTGTACATGTTCTAAACTATAGTTAATAATATATAAAATAAAAATATAAAAAACAAAAATAAAATACAAAAATATTCCGTACTGAAAAAATCAAAATTAAAAAGAACAAACACCCCACCCCTATCACGTCTATCTAAGGAACCCCGAGGGGAAAGCCTCACCACAAAATGAAAAAGAATACATAAAATCTGCCTGGTAACAACCGACACCAATTAATCAAACACTAGCCAACCACGACGCCGTCCTAAAAATTCTTAAGGTCAACAAACAAGATAAGTTCCCCAATCACAAAAAAAAAAACACACAAACACTCAAAACTGACCAAGTAATCAAACCCCTCCACACACCACGTTCCTCGAAATTCTAACCAAAAGATATACCCGACCGATAAAAACGTACATTCCAACAGATAATGCCATTAATCAACAATTTAGCACTTACACACCAAGTTCTTCAAAAGTCTAACGGTCAACACGGAAGACACATTCCCTTCCTTATAAATAACCCCAACCAACCCCACAACAAAAATGAACCAAATATAAACAGCGGATGATTCCAGTTCTTGCTTATTCCTCCTGACGAAACGTTGGACACCCAACGTTGAAACAAACATATGATTGTAGAGGACATATATAGAAAAAATTATGCACATGTTCTAAAACATAATTTAAATATTCACAGCGCTATACATCATATATCGAGCACTGTTTTAAATTAATGTTTTGGACGGTGAACAAAATTTCCTTCTTCGTTCTGTAGTCACTCGGATATATATATATATATATATATATATATATATATATATATATATATATATATATATATATGTTATCAGAATGCGGTGTAGATATAGAAGAATCCAAAGGGGTATCCTGTACATACAGTGGTAGGATAACTCTCTAAAAAAGCTCTATATATGTATATAAATTTTTAAATGCATAAAGAGCAAATATTTAAAAAAAATTTAGGGAGACACGTTATTTCATGGTAAATCGGAAGTTTAGGCCTATTTCAGGCGAACCATCATCAGCTTCCATCTTTATTGTACAAAAGGTTTTACACGAATATATATATATATATATATATATATATATATATATATATATATATATATATATATATTTATTTTAATTCAGATACTTCAATCCAAGGGAAAAAAGCAGGAAGGTAAATTCCAAAAAACCCGATCCTAATTAATATTAAAAATTTATTTTAATATTAAAAAATGATACAGGAAGAGAGCTCCATGTAATAAAATATTACAGAGCAAATATATAATTAATTAATTTTTAATTTAATTTTTAGTTACATTCTCCCCTTTTTTTTGCGAACACAGACGATGTCAATTTTTTTCTTTTCTTATTTATTTGATTTTATTCTATCTTTTTCTTTTTCCTTTTCTTTTTCTTTCCCTTTATTTTTATTTTTATTTTATTTTATTATTTATTTTTTAATTTCTTTGCAATCTATTTAAAAAGGAAAAGTAGACTAATTTTTCTCCAGTTTCTGAAAGGTTTTTTTCTGTTGCTGAGGTGATGTGTCGTCCCCCGTGGGGATCTTCATATCGAAATGGCCATTCAACATCTTTGAATTAATCCTTTTTTAATATATATATATATATATATATATATATATATATATATATATTATTTTCATATTTTTTCTGGGGCTCACTACAAAGTTACAGACTTATTTACACAAGTGTTCAGGATTTCTCACCCTTCTCCCAAAATGATTGAAGAAGAATGTAAGCAAAAAAGCATTAGGTTACAGCTGAGTACACAATTACTCGGAGAGCCGAGTTCGAATTCCTTGCATTCACTTACGCACAAATACCCTTCGGAAAGTTAATCCGTCTCTTCCCTCCACTTATGGGTTAGGACAGATTGGGTTCTATAGCCTTGGTCGGCAACCAGTCTACCGCAGAAAGCAATGGCAACCTACTGCGGGATGATCTTCTGCCCAGTCACTCATGTCTCTTTCGAGACATGATCGCCGAAAGTATATCACGTATGGCACTTTAACTGACACAATTACATTTTCTGAGGTGGAGGACTGATTTGGTATACCCAGTTTTAGAAGCTGATTGTATTTTAATTCTTCTTTTATTGACTGAGCAAGAGTTTTTATGACTGCTCTTTTATTGAAAAAGAGTGCAATATTTAGTTCAGTTTGTATTAAAAACCGACCTTGTTTCACATCCGGCCTCAGTTGAGGAGAGAATGATTACGATTTGGTATGGTAAATAAATTAAATATCCAGTTGGTATCTACGAAAATAGAATAAAAATAAGATAAAATAGCAAAACATCTGTTGAAACTCTTGAATCAAATAAAGCACTTGATATTTTGTTATTATTTTAAAATCATTTCACTTTCTTTATTTGTTGGAGTGTCAAGAGCGAGGATCACATGACTAAAAAAAAACGTTATCAACCTGAAAACAACAACAAACTGAGGTGTGGTAAGTGAAGAAAACGTTACTTTCCAAAAAGTAAAGAATCAAAGATTTAAAAAAATGTGTGTCTTTATTTAGGAAACAAAGTAAAAAATCAAAAATTAAATCCGTTATCCTTTTTAATTTTTTTTTTTTTTGTGTGTGTGTGTGTGTTTTTTGTCCTCGTTTATAAACATTTGATTTTACGAAGTTTTTGGCTCGTTTTTCCGAACGGATCTCTATGGAAAAACATTTTTTTTTTGTTTTTGTTTCTATTTTAAGGTTTATAACTTTTATTTTTTAAATGTTAGAAAATAATTTCGTGCTATAAATTTATTTTCTTCGAATAACCATAGCTCCTTTTGCGGTTGAACGGTTTTCCTTAAAGGCAGAAGCTGTGGTTATTGATTTCTTTTTCTTTTCTTTCAACTGACAAAGTTTGAATTGAACCCTAAAAAAATAAAAACTAATAATAAATTTGCTTTACTTGCATAGCTAGTCATTTTTATTTTTGTGTGTACACCTTTTGAAATATGACAAGTAAAAAAAACAAAATTAGAGGAAACAGAACTTTTTACGTTTTTTTTTTTAATTCTAAAAAAAATATAGGGAGTATTACTTGACTAATAAAGATCTTTAAATGGATGTCAGAAGTGGGACTAGAAGGGGTAGTTGTTGGGCGACAAACATTTAAACTTTAAAAAAATATATATGTAGAATAGGAAGTTGTGGAAAGCTATGATCGCCCACGTCCTGGAGGAGTTAAAGTACTTAAAGGTACCAGTCTAGTTTCCTAGTTTTTTTCAATATTGTTTTATTTATTAACATCGTTGGAAATCCACAAACTTTTTTCCTGATCAATAACCAAAAAGGAGGGGTCAGAAGATGAAGCTAATTAAAAACTTTTTACTGGCCTCATATTCTGAATTAAAAAAAATATAAGGGAAATAATTCAGTGTTTGTTATGAAAACAATCATGAGAAGTGGTAAACTGAGAGATAGAATCCCGCCAGCAATTGTCAAACTTTTCATAATCAACAAAAGTAAAAATAAAAAAAAAACAGGAGCAAGTTGTTAACTGCTAATCAGTGAGTTATTTTCATTTTGCACAAAAAAATGTAACATCGAAGATGAATTTATTTTAATTTAATTAAGTTTTCATCAGAGATAGAGAAAATATCATGATTGATTTTTTTTTTTTTTTTTTACAAGTATTTTTATTTTCAGTCTAAAACTGTTTATGGACTGGGTAAAAAATGTTTTAAGATTCTTCATGTTTATGATAAACATATTTTTTGCCAAAAGTTTATTCACACTAGGTTTAATTAATTGTTTCATCATTAGTTCTGAAAGTTTTCAGACTAAAACTGAAATCACTCGTGACGAGCTTCGAATAAACGATTTTTAAACTTATTTTATTGAAATTGTCTTGTCTCGGATAACTTTTTGTTGAAATAAAAGTAATAAAACTAAAGTAAAAAATATATTTCCGAGATCGTATTTCGAAATTTAGCAATATTAAATTTTAATATTGTTAAATTTTAATATTTTAATAATTAAAATAACCAACTTCATTTCAGTGCCCGAGCGTTGAATGAAAATTATTGTTAGTGCCCACAAGTGGAATGTTCATAACGTAGAAACCAGTTTTTTGTATGTATTAAAAAAAAATGCAATTTAATATTTAAAAAACAAGCTAATAAAAAAGCTACGTTGACTTTGATTACGTCAATTTTTTCAGTAAATTTTTTGATTTAGCACCCGAAGGCCTTTATCATATTGCGTATATATATTTTTTTTCCTTTTTTTTTGGGGGGGGGGGGGTACTTATATTTGAAGGTTAATTAAACTACACTTATCACTTATTTTCATATATTTGAAAGTTTACTTTCTTAAAAAAATTCTATATTTTCATATATTTGAAACTAAAGTTAATTTTCGTCAGAAAAAAATTAAGTAAAACTACAATTATCACTTATTTTCATATAATGAAAGTTAACTTCCTTCTCAAATTAAGTACACGCAACTTTCTTAAATTCATTACCAACAAAAAAAAAAGGAAAAAGTTTTCATAAAGTTATGAATAAAAAATTGTTTATGTAGTTATTTCTTTATAATATGGTAAAAAAAAAAATATTGCTCTGAATTTAGTTTGCATATTTTTATAATCTTATCGTATTTAATGTTTTCGCAAAAAGAAAAAATGTAGATCCAGTTTCATATTAGTTTGGGTTTTATTCAAGAAATAGTTTGTTTTTTTTAAACAAAATTGCTGAGGTAATATGAGGTATTAATAGCAGTTTCAAGAGAGACAAAAATGAAAAATGTCCTTTTGATAAACTGTTTTTTTTTGCAGATATGATTGTTTGGCAATTTATTATATACTAGAATTTTGAACCAAACCAAGGACAGAGGGTCTAAATGGAGGACATAGAAAAAGCCACCTTTTAATAAGTTCTATTGTGAGAAACTACTGAAACCTTGGGAAGACGGAATCTTTAAATTGAGGGAAAAAATGGAGAAAGGTTGTGCAACAAAATGATTCATATTTAGTTGAATAATTATTTAATGGCATAATTTTGTTTTGTCTGTTAATTTCTCTTAAGAATTGACATGAACTTTCTGGGCAAATATTAGTTTTCATAGTTGGTGTTACTGAGTATTGGCTTTTTCTTTTTTTGAAAACAAGACATTACTCAATAGCATCAAATATGATCATGGCCATAATGTACTTATCATGTTCAGAAAATAAAAAAAAACATTTTTATAACTCTCAAAACATGCATAAAAGATTCATACATTCAGTTCAAGATAAAAATCATCCTTGATAATGGCTAAAAAAATAGCCGAAAGCACATGGGCCTGCAGAACATTCAGACAATTTTTACATGCTTTATGTCGAGTAAAGAAAAAATAGTAGTATGGGTACGGACATTACAACCAGTAATTTGTTATCATCCAACAAAGTTATACAATCAAGGACACTATAATCTAAACTTATTTTACAAATGGAACTTTGTCTGTGTGTGTATGTGTGTCCGTTACCTATAGACTCCAAAACGGCTGAGCCGATTTTCTTGAAAATTTACACAGTTGTACTATAAGCGTCTTTTTTTTTCTTTTTTTTTTTTTAAATCATTTCACCCCGAGCAAGGCAGAAATGCCACTGATGAGCAGGGGGCTGCATAACTGTAAAAAGATTAATTAGAAAAGAGTGAGGAGTACAAACTAGTTAGAAAGGAGCAATAGAAAGCTGAGAATGCAGGTGCGATGACAGATACATAGGTGGAGAGAAAGGGAAGGATATACGGGGGTGGGGAGAGAGCTAGAGTCCAGTGGTTAATAGATGAGTATTGACATTGCATTTAAATTTCTGGAAGTTGTAGCCGTCAGGAAATCAAGAATATGGGAGCGAGTTCCACAGGTGGGAAGTGCGAGAGAAGAAGCTGCAGGAGTAGAATTGTCGTCTACATTTGGCTAACCTGACTGTGAATGGGTGGGACCCAGTTGCCAGTCTGGTTGCACAAGTAAACACCTGTTGAGGAGGCACCAGTGACTTAAGTTCGTCGAAGCAAAAGCCATGAAAGTATTTATAGAACAGACAAAGGGAGGCCACATTTCGACAGTGGAGAAGTGGCTGCAGCCGAGCCGCCAGATCAGTACCTATCACATTACAGACTCTCTTTTGGTGCCTGTCAGCGAGTGTTCTTAGCTAGGTTTTGTGTTGAGGTATCCCCGATAAGTATTGAAAATTGATAATTGAAAAAATCAGGTTAGAGAAGTAGTGGACCGATTTTAATCAAATTTGATACACTCAAAGACATAAGAAACGATATTCAGAAGTTTCAAGGTTGCAGTTCTTACAATAGTGCAGAAAATCGATTATATATATATATTAAAGGCAAGATGTTTGCATGTGTGTGTCTGTTTCAGTCTACGGTTTCGCTTTAACTTGAAACAACTATTGCTTTTTAGTCTTTCGTAACAACGTCCAAAGGGTCTGAGCTCCAGGACCATGGATTAGTTTTAAAGCTTTCATTACACCCAAGCAACGCCGGGCTATACTGCTAGTATTGCTATGATATCTTTTCCCATTTATGCCCCTTTCATTCACACTTACAAATTCCTTAGTTTCCATTACCATCTTCTAGTAGGCTAGTTGAATTTTAGATAGGTGTGAGGCCCTTCTGCCCCAAAGGTCAAAGGTCATTATCAATAACACTGCTGGACACGCATCTGGCCAGTATGCTGCTCAAAAACAGAATCGACAGGTAAATTTCTCCACCTTTCATGACCTGTTAGCCACACTTTATTTCCTTAATGAGACGCCGGTTTTCCTGCCCCTGTCAATTCTTCTTTGAGGGGTAGCTCCGGACTTCCAATAGTGTTTGGAACTGAGAGAAAGATATTTCAAATTCATTAAGTCAGTTGGCACTTCATCTTCCTCGCATTCACTTGATTCTTCTCTTGACTTGGGGAGTTTCAAACTACAACTCTGGACTTCATCACTAGTGCCCTTCTTTGCTTCTGGTTGAGATCACTTTGGCTTAACCTCTGACCTATTCTCTTCTCTCAGTTATTCCTGGATTTGAGAGAGAGGTATTTTGTCTTCCTCCTCCAACTCTTTTGAATCAACTTCCACAGGTATTAATTTTAAGTGATTTTCAAGATGAGAAAAGATTTCTCTAAAATTGGAGAATACAATTATTTTTGTCGGAAAAGTAGACGAAATGTTAATGGGTGGAAAATACTGATGCAAAGTTTACTGAGGACAAAATTATTTTTAAGCAAATTCACCAAAGTGATTCCAGACAAAATATCTGTCAATGGATTTTGATAATGGGTGAACCTAGCTCAAAATCAGGCCTTGACAACTTCATTGTCTATCTCCATTATCTTTTAGTAGACGTCCACCTTTCTTGCCTTATTCGCCTTTAAACGTTTAACTTCTTTCCTTGGTACTGGCCTACTTTTTGATGATATCAAAGGTACTCTTCTATCTTTTAATATCAAGGCAGGGAGGTTAAACTCCATTTCAGCTTCATGACATGAATCCAATCTTGTCCCAAAATCACCTCTTCACACAAACCCGAGGCTACATAAAACCTCTGGCCTCTGCTCGTCCCCTCTACTTCCACTGAGAGAGATTCACCATCCCCATTATTTTCATCATAGTCCCTGCCACTTGAGTAATTTCAATGTCTGCCTCTTTCAAGTTACTCTTATATCTTAAGTGCTCATAATCATCCTGATTCAGACCCTGTATCTATAACAGTTCTTACTACTGACCCTACCAATAATATCTCACAATGAAGTCCTTATCCTTCTACCAACACATGAGACACACTCACTGTTTTCTTTCCTCTCATAATATTTCGGCTCTCATGCCAACCGGCCATACGTGCCAACAGTAGCACATCTCCAGGGTCTTCCACACATGGATCCCACTTTTGCCTCTTCCATCTGAGTGACCGAAAGTAAATCCTACTCATTTCACTTGTCCTCATTCGCCAAGGACAGCTTCTCTTCAGGTGACTTGGTCTTTCTCAATACTAGCACCTCCACATAGGGCAATTTGCTGCAAAATGACCCTCACAGCCACCACTTTCTAGTTGTTTTGATAAGAGCCATCCTCCCTCTTACTAATGAAGGGTGCCTTCTTACTTCTTCCCGTTCTTCAGGTTTCTTTTCGATTCTAAATGGCGGGATGCCCCTTTTAAGCCGACACCATCTATCTCTGTGCTCCTTTTCACCACACCTTCCACAGGTGTCGATATCATTGAAGTTGGGGGGCTTTCCCCACTTCATTGCTCTGTGGCCTTCATTGCCACAGATCCAGCAAACCAAGCTATATCTGCCCAGCATAGGTTCATAAAGCCTATACCTTCTTCTAGAATCCTCTTCCCTAAACCTTTCACTCTCTATCGAAGATTGTCGAAAACCACCTTTATGACTCAAATTCTGCCCTGGCTCTTTGTTCCTAACCATCCGCCAGATTCCCGTGCTATCTTTTGCTAGGACTATTGTAACCTTTAAATTCAGGGTGCCTACATTTAATACATCATGGCGAACATGCTCCTCACTGAGCACTTCTATGTACAAATCGGCTAATTGGGCTTTCATAACTGCATTTGCCCACACTTCCTTGGAGAAGGCTATTCTGGCCAGCTTTTTGGTTCAAGCCCCCAACTCTCCAGGGGTCTCATCCTTCAACCGAGTTAGCCGAAGGAGTGTCCTCATCACTTCTATTGCTGTATCTTTGTCGGCAAATTCTCATGATTCTCTTCTCTATCTCTCTCCAGGGCATCTGTGGATCCCCCTGCAGGAGCTGCTCTATAAACTCTGAGGCCTTCCCCACTGCGGCATTCCAAGCTACATATATGGTTTCAAAAAACAACCTGGGACTTATGGACTGCTAATAGCCAATCCTTCAATTTCTCAGTCTCCTCCAAATATTGGTACCTGAGGTCCCCCCAATGTCCCTCTCAGATCAGCAGAGATCTGCTGCTCTTCCACTTCTTCTTTTACTTCCCTCTTACTTCCACTCTATCTGATCCCATCAATTCATAGTCTGCCTTACTAACTTATCAACTATCTAAAAAAACTCTGATATGAAACAAGAATTCATCTTGGCGAATACAACCACAAATTGGGAATCGAAGGGACTAACCGAAGAATGTCTTATCTGATACTGGCAACTTGTTGTTGCTCGTTCTCATCAGCTTCGTCATGCATTCTTATTTACCTGACTTGTTGTCACTTGTTCTCGTCGATTTTGCTTGTGTCCACCTTTGGGTCAAATTCTGGTCAAAACAGCACTAAATATAACACAACTTCTGGTTGCATCCAGTAAATCTCCCTGACGTTTGACCAATTCTGCCCACACTGTGTTGTTGATATCAGATTAGTTAAAACAGGACCACTTATTACCACTTGATGAGGATGGATCAGATTTGTGAGGAATTGGTATATGATAAAAACCAAATTCAAGACTGTAATGGCATGGTGTAGATTTATAGATATTTATTTATATATATATATATATATATATATCGAATAATTACAAGATTACAAGCAAATCAAAATAAGTGACAGTAAAGAAATATCAGTTGGCTGGTATTCAGTAGAATATTCATATTAGTTTATTTCTATGATCTGTTGGTTGAATTTAGCAATCTCTCTCTCTGATCATTTTCCTCTTATTTTTAGCAGCAGGCGAGTTTTCAGGCCGAGCATATTTCAAACCTCTTCTCAACCTGTCTCTCCAAGACCCGGGTGTTGACTCACCAAATCTCGTCTTGCATTCTGATTTTACTAAACACCACCCTGACTGCTGGGAGAAAGAGGGGTGTAAGGTTTTTATTTCCTTCACCAGGTTAACATCTCAAAAAAAAAACAATTACATTCATCCATTTCGACTTCCACTTGAGGGAGAGAAAGCACACCTCCTCCTTTTGTCTGCCTGCTTTCATCAGCTGTCCTCGTAACCCAGTACACAGGAAGTTGTCAAGGCCTGATTTTGAGCTAGGTTCACCCATTATCAAAATCCACTGACAGATATTTTGTCTGGAATCACTTTGGTGAATTTGCTTAAAAATAATTTTGTCCACAGTAAACTTTGCATCTGTAGTTTCCACCCATTAACATTTCATCTACTTTTCCGACAAAAATAATTGTATTCCCCAATTTTAGAGAAATCTTTTCTCATCTTGAAAATCACTTAAAATTAATACCAGCCATCTGAAAATAGGGTTAAATATATATATTCATTGCATTCACTTACATGCTAATACCCTTGTAAAAGGTATGAATCCATCTCTTCTTCTCTCCACCGCCATCCCCCCAGCTATGGGTAAATAGCAAGACAAATAGTCCTATAGCCTTGATTAGCAACTAGTCTAGGAGAAGGACAAGTCTGAATTCAAAACTTGAGAAGAGTTGTTTGGGAACCTTGTCGTATGCTGTGCACTCATTTTCTGCATTCAACTCTTCCAAAAAGTGTGGTTGGTACATCACAAGCCTTCATTACTATAATTAAATCATATATGCAGGTTGTTTGGGGCTAAAAACTAAGTTGGTGGACCCTCATCCATCAAAAACAGATGTGTCCTCTCTCTTTCATATAGGACCTATTCTGACGATCTGCTTATTACCATGAAATGTTTAGTAATACACATGCTTGGTATGCAAGCTTGGTATGTTTTAGTTTTTAATATGATTCAGAAAAATGTAATACACACAATTTTTGTGACTCTATCTGAAGGATATTAATTACTATTTAAAAACATCAAATTTTGGTAGAATAATGGATAGTGGCTCGAATTAAGGAACCAGAGAGCTGAGTTCAAATTCCAGTCAAATCCATTACATTCACTTACGTGCTAACACCCTTGAGAAAGGTATGAATTCATCTCTTCTAGCTTCAATTATGGATAACTATCAGGACAGACTGGGTTATATAGCCATGGTTGGTGACCCGTCTATTTCAGTAAGAATTGAAAACCTACTGTGGGAAAATTTTTGTGCCTCATGCTATTGGGGACCGTTTGTGGAACCCAAAAGTCCCATGAAACTTCTAGGAAAGAAGCTGGCTCAACCCACCCAGGGTGAATTTTGCCACAAGTACAAGTAAATATAGGAAATTAGACTTATAATTAAATTTTAATTTTTTTATGTATTATTGTTTGAAGTTATGTGCATATGTGTGCATTTATACACTCTTGCATATGCACACATGCTCATGCATTCACATAAGTATATGCACATGCACATATATACATATAAACACACATACACAGACATTTGTACACCCATATCTGTGCTTTCTTATTAATAAGCTAGTGCTTAAATGGTAAAGTTATTTTTTCTTTGCTTTTAGGATATTAATTATGGTTGGTTGGGTTTATAGAATGTTTTCTTTGTTGTTTGTGTGTGTATGTATGTATGTGTGTGTATATATATATATATATATATATATATATATATATATATATATATATATGTGTGTGTGTGTGTGTATGTAGCTTTAAACAATACTGACGTCATTGTGCAAACCTAAAGAACCTTTCGGCCAACACTTTTCAAAGATCTTCATTGGCGTTATTGTTAATAATAAAGCTGAACACAGGAAAAAACAACAAAAGTTTACTTACAAAAAAGTGGGGAAAAGAAGGAGTTTGTTTAAAAGTAAATTCTAATCAAAATAATTAAAATGTAAGGGGGGTGTAAATATACAGTTCCACAAGAGTGATAAAATTGAAAAAATAACACTCACAGACCCTTCAATAGTTGTAAGGAGCAAATAAAATGCTCTTTCTGCCTGCACAAGCTTGGTTGATGAATCTTAAGATAAACAGCTTCCAACACTCATAAATGATAAGCTGAACGAGCACTGTGCAGGACAGAAAACCATGTGTCCTCATACCAAGAAGTACACTCTTGACTGTTGAGCAAATGCTGACCTATGGCTGATTCCAGAACCGCCTGAGTTCAGAACTTTTGTTGTTTTTTACTGTGTCTAGCTTTATTATTAACAATAACGTCAACGAGGACCTTTGAAAAGTGTTAGCCGAAAGGTTCCTCAGGTTCGCACAATGACGTCAGTATTGTTTAAGGCAATTTGTTGTTTCTGTGGGTACAAATCTCTGTTTATATATATATATATATATATATATATATATATACTGTAGAATACCTGGTATATAAGTACAGTAAATTCTGATAGAGGCGAACTCAAAAGAACTCAATGTTAAATTTATTTATTTAATTTAACAGAGTCATATAATTTAGAAAAAAATTTTAGATATTCTACAATTTCATGGGTAATACGTATTTCACAGCTTACAGAAAGCTTCTCATCAGACCCAAAAGATACAACAGTTAACAGATTAACTGTTGTATCTTTTGGGTCTGACAGGCAGCTTTCTTCATGCTGTGAAATATGTATTACCCATGAAATTGTAGAATATCCAAAATTTTTTCTAAATTATATACCTTAATCCCATACATACAATAGGCAAAAATTGCTAGTCCATTATACTACCCAGGTTTCATCCCTTAGGTATCATCAGGTACTATGTAGGAAAATGGCAAAAATGCCACTCCATATACAAGACTACAAGAAAAGGACGAGTACTAAGCAATGGCAACCTACAGCGGGATAATGTTCTGCTCAGTCAGTCATGTCTCTCTCAAGACATGATTGCCCAAGCGTGTATCACGTATGGCACTTAACTGACTGACTGACTAGTAGGAATAAAGGAGGGAGGCAAAAACTACCAGAGTAGAAGAGGAGGAGGAAAAGAAAAAAAAATTTCAGAAACAAAGCTCCTCTGGGTTTGTAAAAACCTGAGAGGTTTTTTTTCAGGTGCCTGCATTTGGTTAAAACCTCAGATTTCTCATTTAACAGAACACTCTTGTCCATGAAGGTTACAATCGACAACTTTTCTTCTAGACAATCTGCAACAGTGACTATGATTCCTGTAACTATCGACCTTCCTCAAAATTTCCCCCCTTACATCACAGCTTCAACCATATCTTTCTTTAAACGTCCACACACCGTCAGCAAGCTTAGTATCATACCTATGTTTCTCCAACCTGAATGACAAAGAATGATTAAAAAGACCCTTCATTGCAACCAATATAAACCTTCTTAAACTTAATACTGTTATACACCTCCACAGCATATACAACACACTTGGTACAACACTCTCCACTTAACAGACGATTATTTTTATTCCTGCAGTTACATTTTCTTGCGGTCTCTTCTTCACCTCTATTACATGTACACATTCTTTCAAACTTCATAATTGTATTATTATGGCCTTTAACAATGTTCTGCAAATTATTAGTATAGCTATAACTGAGTTTAACAATGTTTCTGTTAAACACTTTAGCCAATTCCAAATGTTTTGGAAAATGTCTGTCCAAAATATTAAAGTATAATTTGCCGATCTTGGTCTTAGGTTATAGATTGAATGGAGGGTTGAACCAAATTACATCTCTGCATCTTAGTCTATTCCTCAGCTGAATACTAGGTTTGAAAATCAAGCTTGCAGTATGCTCCTCTTCTTTAAGTGCTTTTTCATAGATCAATTTTTTGTCAGGAAAATGGCATTATTCGACAAATTATTGTAAATTCTACACTCAAGCCCTCTTGGTATCTATCTCAATACAAAGCCAGGGTGGTTTGATTCTGTATTAACATATTTAAGAATAGCATTCGGCTTTATGTATCATGAAACAGTACCAGGAAGAAGATTAAACTCCAAATCTAAATATTGAGTAGTTTTACTGCGTACATGGACAGTAATTTTGAAACATAATTCATTGAAAATTTTGAAGAACTTCTTGTTTTTGCTTTGGTGTTATATATTGATTTATTAATTATAGAGGGTTAGTTTTGTTCATTTGTAGGTGTTGGTGTATGTATATGCACACATGCACATATAGGTGTGTATGTTTAATACTTGTTTGTTTATTTGTTAATAATTAATTTTTTATTAAGTTTATATTATATTTATTTAATTTATTTAAAGTTTATATTATATTTGTTTATTTTTAATTAGTGCTTAGATAGCAAAGTAAGTATTTATATGCCTACATTTACCCATTATTTCAGTTTTCTTGTTTAAGAGTATATTTTAATTTTTAGAATAAATAAAAATTGATAATTTTTCCTCTGTGCATAATTTACAATTTTTATTGTTAGCACTATGGAAGTAGGGATATTGTTTTCTTTTTAGCTTCATATGTATTTTGATAGGGTTGTATTGTTTGTGTTTTTTCTTTTTAATGACATTTTGTGGTTATATCTTTCTTTAAAAGTATTTTTCTGTGGCACCTATGGTTTTTAGTTTTATTCAGTGTTTTTTATTGTGTTTAGTTATTTTCTTCATGCTATCCATGCAGATGTAACTAATTTTGATTGTATTTTTGTTGATAATTTTTGATAATGTGCTGAGGGAAGTGTTTATCAATTATTTTTAAGAATATTTTCTCCTATTTTTAGTTTTATTGTATTGTCATGAGGAGTTGAAACAAATTATATTTCTTTTTCTGTTTTATTTTAATTGTTTTCATTTTTGTATTCCAGTTCCATATGATTGTTTTTTATTTTGTTTTTATTGATTATTTTCAAGCTACTAGAATTTGAATTCTTTTATTCATGTGTATGGGTATTTGTTTGAATATGTTAAAGGGGTGGTTGGAAGTTTTGTTGGGTTTGGTTTTCTGTGTGATTTTTTTTTTTCAATCATGTCACTCCAAGCAAGGCATTTTACTGCCACTGTTTTGCAAGGGGTTACATAGGAAGAAAGTTATGAGAAACAGTGACAGGTTATAGGGGGTGTCAGGAAGTGGGTAAGAGAAGAACAGGAATGCTGATGAGAGTGGAGTGGATGGAGAAAGGAGCATGAGAGAGAGGATGCAGGTTAGTGAGATAGAAGATGACTATTGACTTTACATTTAAATTCTTGGAGATTGTAGCTGTTGGGAAAGCAAGTAAATGGAAGGGAATTCCACAGGCAGGAAGTGCGAGAAAAGAAGCTGCCAGAGTAGAATTTACGTTTACAATTTATTGGTTTCACAGTAAAAGGGTGGAACCTAGTAGCTAATCTTGTGGCTCGAGTAAATTTATATATAGGAAGCACCAATGAGCTAAGTTCATTGGAGCAGAAGCTGTGAAAGTATTTGTAAAAGAGACACAAGGAAGCCACATTGCACCGGTGAGAAAGTGACTGTATCTGAGCAGCCAAGCCAGGATCTATTACATTAAAGATTCTCCGTTGGATTTTGTCAGAAACACCTAGGTGGATAGCAGGAGCATCCGACCAGATATGGCAACAATATTCAAATGCATGGGCGGATGGTAAATTTATATCTGTGCAGTATCGAATTTGAAGGTTTATATGTATGTATGTGTATGTATATATATCTAAACTTATTTATAAATGGAACTTTGTCTGTGTGTCCATTACCTATAGACTCCAAAACAGCTGAACCAATTTTCTTGAAAATTTACACAGTTGTACTATAAGTGTCTGCAAGTGTTCTTAGCTAAGTTTTGTGTCAAGGTACCCCCAATAAATATCGAAAATCAAAAAAATCGGGTTATAGAAGGAGTGGTCTGATTTTAATCAAATTTGATACAGTCATAGACAAAGACATAAGAAACGATATTCAGAAGTTTCAAGGTTTCAGTTCTTACAATAGTGCAGAAAATTGATAATATATATATATATAAAAGGCAAGATGTTTGTGTGTGTGTGTCTGTTTATCTGCCTGTATGTCTGTATTTTTTTTTTTTCAGCCCTTTTATTTTAGTTTTTGTTTCGGGTTTGGCTCTAAGTAGGCATAATTGTAGTTCTTAGTCTCAGCTATGATACCATTTACTCAGAGGACTTATTTAGCCTTCAAAATTCAGCTTACGACGAAAAAAACTTATTTGATATCGATACCAGGAAATCAAACTTTGACTTACATCCATTCATTTTTCTTTCAGTCTACGGTTTTGCTTTAACAGGAAACAACTATTGCTTTTTAGTCTTTCATGCCAATGTCCAAAGAGTCTGAGCTCCAGAACCATGGATTAGTTTTAAAGCTTTCATTACACCTGAGCAACGCCGGGCTATACTGCTAGTAGCACATAAAAGATAACATTAGGCATGAAATCTAACAAAGATTAATCATAAACGTAAAAGCTTTTTAATAAATCTTGTAATTTTTCTTTTACTTAAAACCATTGTTTTTTTTTCTCTTTTTCTTTGCCAGGCATAATTAAAGAAAATAGAAATTGATCAACATGAAAATAATATTTCTCTTGCAACTTCTGATCCCTACTGTAGGGTCCTCCTTTGCAAATACTTTCTCTGCAGACAAGACTCCTTGCAGGTAAGTGATACTACACTAATATTTAGATATTTAAATATAATGTAATGGGATACAAGTATGTTTGAGTAAATATTAGTCATCAGTACGTTGTGGGAACCAACACTTTGGATAGTAAATATTTATGGGATTCCTGAAAGATTTATCACACAAACAATATTGGCGGACTCAATGCGAGTCTGGATAAAAATTAAGTAACAACGATGAATATAAAACAATCGACAATGAATGTTATTAGCAAAAGAAATTGCTTGTGTATATAATTGTAATGAAAAGAAAAAATAAAGCTGTGTGAGAAAGAGGTGTGAGAAAGAGGGTTCAAAATCAACAGAGGACCAAGGAAGTGAATATGTTTAGCATTCTTATCCATGTATGACTACATTTGAAAGCCAGAGCTAAAAAGAGAAACAGAGAGAATATGATTCCTTTTTCATATGTTTAAAGAGTGGCCCCTATCAGTCATTTTGGCAAAGACAAGTAACATAACCACAATAATTATACGACATTATTATAATTTATCTTTGACTGAAAATAATAATTTTCTTTGCCTTGTAAAAAAAAAAAAAAAATTCAACACCTTAATTTAAGAAAGAATTCTTTTCAAATTTTGTTCAATTTTTTTTTTCTGTTATTGAGAATTCTTCTTGTATTCACTTCTGTTGTAAGGAAAAAAACTAATTGAGAAGGAAATGAAATTTTCTAGAATTTTCAAACCAATTGAAAGATACAATTTAATGTCGACTGTTTAAAAAACTTTTCTTTTCAAGTTGCAAATTGTGTAATTACCTATGAAGTCTTTTAGGCTAGTAAAAGTTATCACAAGATCAGCTTTAAACCAACTGGACCTATATGATAATTAGGTAGTATTAATTTTAATTTTAAAGTATTTTAAATGGCTCTTGACCAATTTTTTCAACATAATCCACCCGGCAAATTTCAAAAGCTCCCAATTCAACTTTTTTTAACTTTATCATTTTTATTTATTAGTTTCATACAAAAACATGATTAAAATAGTCAAGAAATAAATATTTATTTTGATTCATTCTTAATTTTTAAATTGTGGTATCTCTACTTTGTAGCTAATATTCAAAAATCTATTTGCTTTTCATACAAGTATGACAGTTTGGAATAAAAATTAAGAAAGCTAAAATATTACTTTTAGACATGAATAAATAGAAAATTTACTTAGTTTTTGTTTTTCTTTGTAATTTTTATATCAACTTTATTTTTATTTAAACATTTCAATTAAATGTTTTTCCTAATTTTCATGCTCCAAATAACTTTTATCATACTTTAACTTTATCAATTGTGCTGTCTGTATTTATTTTCTACATAAACAATATTACAGCATTCCAAAAATAAACTTTTTAAAGCCTTATCAAAAACATTTTCATTGACAATTACAGACTTTGCATTATAAGTAAAATATTTGTGTTTATCATTTTTTTAAATTAACCATTTCTTACTTGTCTTGAATAAATGATTTATGTTTATCGTTTTCTTTAAATTCACCCTTTCTTGAATAAATGATTTGTTTATCATTTTCATTCAATTCACCCATTCTTACACGTCTTGAATAAATGATTTGTGTTTATTGTTTTTTTTAAATCACCCTTTCTTACCTGTATTGAATAAATGTTTTGTGTTTATCATTTTCTTTAAATTCACCCTTTCTTACCCATCTTGAATAAATGACTTGTGTTTATCGTTTTTCTTTAAAATCACCCTTTCTTACCTGTATTGAATAAATGTTTTGTGTTTATCATTTTCTTTAAATTCACCCTTTCTTACCCATCTTGAATAAATGACTTGTGTTTATCGTTTTTCTTTAAAATCACCCTTTCTTACCGTCTTGAATAAATTATTTGTGTTTATCATTTTCTTTAAAATCACCCTTTCTTACCTGTATTGAATAAATTATTTGTGTTTATCATTTTCTTTAAAATCACCCTTTCTTACCTGTATTGAATAAATTATTTGTGTTTATCATTTTCTTTAAAATCACCCTTTCTTACCTGTATTGAATAAATTATTTGTGTTTATCATTTTCTTTAAAATCACCCTTTCTTACCTGTATTGAATAAATTATTTGTGTTTATCATTTTCTTTAAAATCACCCTTTCTTACCTGTATTGAATAAATTATTTGTGTTTATCATTTTCTTTAAAATCACCCTTTCTTACCTGTATTGAATAAATTATTTGTGTTTATCATTTTCTTTAAATTCACCCTTTCTTACCTGTATTGAATAAATTGTTTATAGTTTTCTTTAAAATCACCCTTTCTTATCTTGTTTATAGTTTTCTTTAAAGTCACCCTTTCTTAAATGAATTGTGTTTATTGTTTTCTTTAAATTTCCCCCATCTTACCTGTATTGAATAAATGATTAATGATTTGCGTTGATCATTTCTAAAATTCTCTCTTGCATTTTCATTTTAGTTCTTAATAACAGTTTGTATAGTTAATCACCTACGAATCTCTTTACAACTCTTCTAGATCCGAGTTTTTAATAACTGTCTCAACATACCTTTGCCATACTTTACAACAAGCCATTTCAGCACTCATGGCAGATGGCAAGTTCTACATAGCGTTAATTTTCAAATTTGACAATTCAGACCAACATCTCTATTATTGAATGGTTTGAAAAGACTTGACCTGTTCTGTGATTTCTGTAGCATGGTAAACATTGCTAGCATTCTGCCACTCTGATTGTTTGCTGTGTTCCAGCAACTGAGCAAGGAAAAAATTTAGGCAGGACCATACCACAGATTTATTCGTAACATACAACCAATTCATAGCTAGGTACTTGAATTCAAACAAACATGTTGATGTCTCATTGGCTGACCTCTGCAGGCTGTGATTCATCTGAATGTGAACATGTGTCTGCATTTATAGCAGGGTTGCCTGAGATTATCAGGAGGCTGTTTCATTCCTCCTCTCTTATAGGATGTTCAGCACACATTTTAAATCTACTGGCTCACTATGAAGAACTTCAAGAAAGCTCATTACACCTCAGAAAGATACCGCCATGCCCCCTGGACACTTGCTGGAACACCATATCAGACTGAAGAGTTATGTAATTAATTGGCCAATTCTCTTCCAAATTTGTGAAGTTAACAGGAAGAACAAAGTGGTGTGAAATAAGGTGACCAACCTTGCACTGAAGTGATCTGCAGAGGAATGTCTTTTACAGTTACAATCCATAGTTAAATCTCTGGATAAAATTCAGAGTGAAGCAGTGGATATTTAGAAAGAATTGTTCAAAATTCTGAAAAAATTCCTGAACAAAAAAACTGATAGAAATGATGGCGGAAAAAAAAGGTACAACCAAAGTCTATTTTTTTTATTGTAAAATTTATTTCAATCAGTGATTTATAAAAAATCATTTGATTTAAATCAAACAGCCCTGACCCTGTTTTTTTTGTTTTTTGTTTTTTGTTTTTTTTATCATATCACCCCAAGCAAGGCAGTCTACTGCCACTGGTGCACAGGGGTTACATAGGAGGAAAGTTATGAGAAAAAGTAACAGGTTACAGGGTATGTCAGTAAGTGGGTAAAAGAAGGTTAAGATACTGAGAGTGGAGAGGATGGAGAAAGGAGCATGAGGGAGAGGATGCAAGTTAGCAAGATAGGAGACGACTATTGACTTTACACTTAAACTCCTGTAGATTGTAGCTGTCGGGAAAGCAAGTAAATGGAAGGGAATTCCACAGGCGGGGAGTGCAAGAAAAAAGCTGCTGGAGTAGAATTTGTGTTTACATTTTGTTGGTTTCACAGTAAAAGGGTGGGACCTAGTTGCTAAACTTGTGGCTCGAGCAAATTCATGCATAGGGGAAACCAGAGAGCTAAGTTTATCAGAGAAGAAGCCATAAAAGTACTTTTAGAAGAGACACAGAGAAGCCACATTGTGCCAATGAGAAAGTGACTGTATCTGAGCTGCCAGGTTGGGATCTATCGCATTACAAAATTGGATTTTGTCAAGGACCCCTAGGTGGATAGCAGGGGCACCCAATCAGATATGGCAGCAGTATTCAATGCACGGGTGGATGGTAGATTTATATACGTGCAAGATTGTTTCAGACAGGAAAAACTTCCTGGCTCTACACAGAGAACCGACCTTCTTAGCAGTGGATTTAGCTATGGATTCGATAGAGCTGTTCCACTTGACATCTGCTGAGAGAGTTTGTTGATTATTGTTATTTCATTTACTATGTTGTTGTGTGCATTTGTAGTTTGTTAATTTGTTTATTATTTACTTAATATTTTTTTATTTAGTTTTTTGTTTATATTTTTTTTTCTTGGGAGTTGTTTGTTTAGTTTAAAATATTGACTTTGTCTAAAGTCTGTTACATTAACTGTATCACACATAATGCGTACATTTGCATTTTTTCATGGTGATATTTTACAAGGTATTCGTTTTTAGTTTTTTATTTTCTTTTTTTTTTTTATAATTTACTCTACGTTTTGAGATAAGTTCTGATCATTTTAGTATTTTTTCATAATATTGCAAGCATTTATACCCGATTCCAAGAAAAGTGTACAATGATTTTCCAAACTCTGATTTGTCGTATCTATCTGATATTTTATCTCTTAATTTGTTTTCAGTGCATCATTAGTGGAAAGTATTCCAGAAAATCTGACATATCCGTTTTTTTCCATTTCCCACCAATCAACATATAAAGCTTTAGCCAACCTTATTGAAATGGCTTCACATACCATTGAAATTGCCTCATACTACTGGACTCTACGGGGAGTTGATATTTACAATGATCCATCAGCTTGGCAGGTAAAAATAAACCCATTTTTATTCTTTTTTTTTTTTTCTTAAAACCCTAAAGCAAATTTTCAGTGAGTTGGAATATATTTCAGTCTCTAGCCAAGACTAATATTGTTTTCTCAACAGCCACAGAATTACAAAATTGTAAAGTTGAAGTAATAATCATGCAAAGAATAGCATTTTAGGATAATTTATTTTCACAAAAAAATAGTTCTTTGGAAAGTTTTTAGAGTAAATGTAATGATGGCTTTCATCAACATTTTTTAATCAGATGAGCTACTATTTAGACCTTTTGAATATAAATAACTAGCAGTATAGCCCGGCACTGCTCAGGTGTAATGAAAGCTTTAAAACTAATCCATGGTCCTGGAGCTCAGACTCTTTGGACGTTGGCACAAAAGACTAAAAAGCAATAGTTGTTTCCAGTTAAAGTAAAACCGTAGACTGAAAGAAAAATGAATGGATGGAAGTCAAATTTTGATTTCCTGGTATTGATATCAAATAAGTTTTTTCGTTGTAAACTGAATTTTGAAGGCTAAATAAGTCCTCTGAGTAAATGGTATCATGGCTGAGACTAAGAACTACAATTATACCTAATTATACGAGCTAAACCCGAAGCAAAAACTAAAATAAAAGGGCCGAAAAAAAATACAGACAGGCAGATAAACAGACACACACACAAACATCTTGCCTTTTATTTTCTGCCCTATTGTAAGAACTGCAACCTTGAAACTTCTGAATATTGTTTCTTATGTCTTTTTCTATGAGTGTATCTAATTTGATTAAAATCGGACCACTCCTTCTATAACCCAATTTTTTCGATTATCTATTTCGGATATTTATCGAGGGTACCTCAACACAAAACCTAGCTAAGAACACTCACAGACACTTATAGTACAACTGTGTAAATTTTCAAGAAAATCAGTTCAGCCATTTCGGAGTCTATAGGTAATGGACACACACACACACACAGGCACACACAGACACACACAGGCACACACACACACACAGACACACACACACACACGCGCACACACACACACACAGACAAAGTTCCATTTATAAATAAGTTTAGATTTAGCTATATTTGTCTATACTTCTGAGATGAGATAGTATTTACATTATTTACTATTTGAACTGTTGTCCTTATCTTTATTGCCATGTTTATTGTCATTTCATTTTACTGCCAACAAAATTTGAACTCAAAGGACTGAGAAGGATAATTAGGGAGCAAACATTACTTAAAACTATAAAGGATTGGAAGTTGTGGAGAGCCATGAGCCATAATTGCCATCCTCCCGAAGGAACATGGTGCATAGAAAATAAACAAGATTTTGGCTTTTCTTTTGCTGTCCTCTGACTCTTACAACTCCTTTGTTTAATTAGTGAAGACAATTTTTAATCATATAGATTAATAATGTAATAATAGTGAATACCATAGCAAGTGTAGAAATGTGTACAATCCACTTTGAGACTCCTGCTTCTGATGTTTCTTTCATAACAAATGGAAGAGTCTATGTTCAATAATTTAGGTTAGTGAAGGTTGGTCATTTTTCTATAACAATATGAAAAACCTTTTGCAAACATTTCTTTCATAGTGAAAGGCCAAGTTTATGTTCAACAATTTAGGGTAGTGAAAGTGGCTTATCTTTCTTCAACATTTTTTTTTTCTTTTCAATTGGAGTAAATAGACTAAACTATCGCCCGGTTCACACTCCACCCACGTCTATTGAACAGGTGAAGAGGCTCTCCCCTTGTTTCCTGTTTAGGATGCGGTTTCCGGTTTTTCTCTTTTCTAATCTTTTCACTGTTTTTTTTTTTCAATTGGAGTAGATAGACTAAACTATTGCCCGGTTCACACTCCACCCACGTCTATTGAACAGGTGAAGAGGCTCATCCCTTGTTTCCTGTTTAGGATGTGGTTTCCGGTTTTCTCTTTTCTAATCTTCTCACTCTTATGTAGCCCCCTGCACATCAGTGGTGTTACCACCTTGCTTGGGGTGATATGATTAAAAAAAAAAAAAAAAACTTTAGTTATTTTCAGAATTACACAAGTGTTACTGACAGAACAAGACTATTAATATGAATTCCTTTGTTTTATTTCTAAATTTTAAAATTGTTGAGATTTTTAAGGCCTTGCTATTTTTATTTGTAATCTATACTGCAAATGATTTAATTAACGACGATTAACGAAATGGTCTTTAAACAACCAACAATGTGAAATTATTTGTTTGAACATTATTTTTGATTGATACTCATATTTAAGTAGATATTCTGTTTATAACTAAACAGTATTATATATTTCTACTGGCCTGAATATTTTCGATAAATTTTTGTTACGAAAATGTGTGTCATTCGGCAGGATTCAAACCTGCGACCCCTATCCACATAGGGGAAGCCACCAATTGATCTATATATATAACAATCTATCCATTGTTATATAGGCTTGATTTGACTTCATTTAGACTGTTGGTCATTCATAGTCGAGAGGTCTAAGACATGCCAGATCAATTGGTGGCTTCCCCTATGTGAATAGGGATCGCAGGTTCGAATCCTACCAAATGACACACGTTTTTGTAACAAAAATTTATTGTAAATAATCAGGCCGGTAGAAATAAATATATAATACCGTTTGATTATAAACAGAATATTTACTTAAATATGAGTATCGATCAAAAATAATGTTCAAACAAATCATTTCAAATGATTTAATGTAGTAAAATGAATCCTGGCAAATGATTTGTTCTATATTGTAAAAGTGTTACTATGAAAATATACTGTAGATAAAACTTCCTACAGAAATTTATGCCAGATGATTTAACAATGAAAATTCATTGCGAATAACTAAATAAATACTAAATACTAAGTAAATATGAAATAAATTTGTTGGAAGTGATTTTTGCAAGTGAAATAGGATTTATTATGGAAATATTGTGGAATCTTAAAAATGGTTTATGATGTCATTTAAACCAATCAATATAACTCCCAAAAAAATAAATTTTGTTCATTTTGGTATATGTTGTAAATCTTATAGCAATTAGGAAATTTTGAAAATCTTGAGTGAAAATTCTTAACCACTCTCAAGATATGGCAAGTTAAAATTTTAATCAGCATTTTCATCAACAGACATTTCCAAACTCAACAATTTCACAAAAATCCTTATATCTTTTAATCCACTAGCCAGAAATTTGTGGTACAGTGGGTATCGGCTCGGAACGAGAAACCGGGAAGTCGAGTTCGAATTCCAGTTGAATCCATTGTATTCACTTACGCGCAAATACCCTTGGGAAAGGTATTAATCCGTCTCTTCCTTCCAGTTATGGGTTAAATAACAGGACAGATTGGGTTCTATAGCCTTGGGTGGCAACCAGTCTACCGCAGAAAGCAATGGCAACCTACTACGGGATAATCTTCTGCCCAGTCAGTCATGTCTCAAAAGAGACATGATCGCCCAAGCGTGTATCACATATGTCACTTACCTGAATACCTTAATAAATTTTTAAGCCATGAATCCAAATATTCCTTTTACAACAAAAAATAAGAACAACTAACTTAGAGAGTCCGGTTAGAGGGAGATAACTCATGACTACCAAAAGAGGCTTCTCACAAGGAATAAAAATGATATACTCTAGTGATCATAATAAAGGGTTCTGTTCGGAACTTCTAACACCTGAAGAAGGCCAGAGCATATAATGGCCAAAACATCATAGAAATAGCAACAAAGATGAGGATAATAGTCCAAATAATATCGGTCAGTTGAGTGCCATACGTGATACATGCTTTGAGTGATCATGTCTTGAAAGAGACAGGACTGGCTGGGCAGAAGATTATCCTGCAGTAGGTTGCCATTGCTTTCTGCGGTAGACTGGTTGCCACCCAAGGCTAAAGAACCCAATCTGTCCTATTATTTAGCCCATAACTGGAGGGAAAAGACGGATTAATACCTTTCCCAAGGGTATTTGTGCGTAAGTGAATGCAAGGAATTTAACTGGAATTCAAACTCGGCTCCCCGATTTGTCGTTCCGAGTTGATATCCAGTGCACCACAACGCACACCTCATCTCGGAAATATAGACAAATACTGAAAAAAAAAATTGATGAAAAAATTAAAATTTTTATGTGGCTAACCACAGAAAAAATTGAGAGATATCTATTTTTAGGGGTGACATTTTTCTATTTGCTTTGGTTAAATTGACATGAAATTAACCTTAGATGAGTTTTTATTATTTACCTTATTTATATACAGACTATTGCTTGATTGTTGCTGTTATAAGTATAAAATTTAGGCCATTGTGAACAATAGCCTAATGGTTAAAGCATTGATTCATGAATTTAAAGGTATAATAATTGTGATTTCAGTCCCTGAATCAGACAGTGTGTATTTGGATTTAGTGGAAACAGTGAGCAATAAGAAATAGTCAATATATCCCGAGACATAGGCAGTGGGACAAAAATAATCTACCTCTCTAGATTTTATTTATTTTTTGGGAGTTACATTGATTGGTTGAATTAACATCATAAACCATTTTTAAGGTTCTACAATATTTCCATAATAAATCCTATTTCACTTGCAAAAATCACTTCCAACAAATTTATTTAGTATTTATTTAGTATTTAGTATTTATTTAGTTATTTGCAATGAATTTTCATTGTTAAATCATCTGGAATGAATTTCTGTAGGAAGTTTTATCTCCAATATATTTTCATAGTTACACTTTTACAATATAGAATAAATCATTTGCCAGGATTCATTTTACTACATTAAATCATTTGAAATGATTTGTTTGAACATTATTTTTGATCGATGCTCGTATTTAAGTAGATATTCTGTTTATAATCAAACAGTATTATGTATTTATATCTACCGGTCTGATTATTTACGATAATCACCATGTTACGGAAATAAACGAAAATTAACGAAACAACCGACAATTTGAAATGATTTGTTTGAACATTATTTTTGATCGATACTCGTATTTAACTAGATATTCTGTTTATTATCAAACAGTATTATTCAAAATTCACTGGAGTTTACCTAGATTGCTAAATGCCTGATGAAAGCCAGAGGGTACAACAGCCAAAGCACTGTGATAACGATAACAAAGATGAGGACAATAGTCCATGAGTAATAATTATAACTCTTCATCCTATAAATTCAGCCTGAAAACAACTTTTCCTGTAAAAATTTATTATGAAAATATATTGACAGATAATATATTTACTTTCTGAATTTATTTCTTCAGGGAGAAGACATCTTCAAGAGATTAGTGATTGCAGGAAGAAATCGAAACATTAGTCTTCGAATAGTTCAAAATATTGTGAATAGCAGACAACCTAATGAGGACACAAAGATTTTGGCTAAGAAAGGTAAGATATTTATTCTTTGAATATTAACAATTCTTTAAAATGGAAAAATAGTAACTAACTTTATATTTATAAAATAATTCCTTCTATATTCCTCGAAATACTGTTAACTGTGATATTTTTATTTCAGCTTTTGCAAAAGTACGTTCTCTGAATATGACAAAATTTATGGGTTCTGGAATCTTGCATACTAAAATGTGGCTGATTGACCGAACTCACTTCTACATTGGGAGTGCCAACCTTGACTGGCGGTCTCTGACTCAGGTAATAAATTCTTGATCGAATTTTACAAGAAACCAAAATTTACCTTCATTTTTCTATCATTCCCTCTCTAACAAGGCAATAAATCCACTAAGATTCAAGGGAGTTACTGAGTGTAAGAGAATATAAAAAAAGAAAACTTTATTATGGAGAGCAAAGAATAAAAGAACAGGAATTAAGACAGACGATAACAATTGACATTACATTTAAATTTTTAAAGAGCAAAGTTGACTGAAAAGCAAGAAGTTGGAAGAAAATTCCATAAGTGTTGTAGAGCAGCTAACACCTCTCTGGCACTCTCAAGAATAGAATGGTCTGTGAACTGGAGTAGCTTTAAAAATAAAGACTAATAGCAAGCTGAGATTTTGGAGTATCATTGAGGATTACTGTCAGTCTGTGCTCTCTGCAACTATAATGACTTAACCTCTTCACTCTTCTACTATTTGTTGTTCTATTTTAGGATGTTTGTCTTATTTTTATTAACATCCCTTAGCACAGATATTGTGCTGTAGATATTCGGCACACATCTTCTGGATATCATCCTGCCATCTTGCCGATACAAATGATTGGCAATGAATAAAATTCACTATTTATTAAAGTTTTGTAATTTGCTTGAAGCATTGTGTATATTAGGTGTATGGTTAGGTCTTGAAGGCTGTCACAATACATTTAGTAAAATAAAGGAAGGTAGAGAAGTTTTTGGGTATTACCTATTTATTATACATTAATATTTCGAGATCAAAATCTCATCTTCAGAAAGGTAAAGGAGCGTGTGTCTGTCCGAGTGAGTCCATGCCTTTCCAAGAATGGTCATTCCTGGCTGCTGCTGCTGTCATTAATTGGAGCGAGTGCTTGTGTGTGTATGTGTGTGTGTTTATGGTATATATATATATATATATATATGATGTACAGTTGGGACCTTTTTCTGGTCTGATGATATCAGTCTGCTTTAATATGTGGTTTATCTAAGTATGTATGACATGACTGTTAGTTTGACTTTTGCCTAAGTTGAAGAGGATTTGTTTTACTACTTTTGTTTTATCTATTTGTTTTATCTTGTGGAGTGTGCGTGTCCGTGACTGTGTCATGTGTGCGTGCTTACGTGCGTATACTTCTTGTAATTTATTTTACTATATTTTGTATGTGTGTGTGTGTGTGTTCTGGTGTATAGTGTGTTATAGGTACCTCCACTAATTTGCGGACTCACTTGGACAGACACACACTCCTATGTCATTCTGAAGATGAGATTTTGATCTCGAAATATTAATGTATAATAAATAGGTAATACCCAAAAACTTCTCTACCTTCCTTTATTTTACTAAATGCATTGTGACAGCCTTCAAGACTTAACCATACATCACGATTTATTATAATAGTGATGGACAAAGATTTTTTTTCAACTGGCAATACCAGGACTTTAAAAAAAATGAATGCCAGAAACAATAGACAAAAATATCAACAAACAAAATATATATACAACAGATTTGGCTACGTAGATTTCAAACAAGCAAATCTATTATAACAGATTTGATGTCGAAAACTTGGACAGCAGTTTTGCCAAAAACTATTCATACAGATTTACTGACGAAAATGAACAGTTAGAGGACAATTTCAAAATAATCAGAAACAACAGCAAATTTGCTTTCTTGAATTTTGTAAACAAGAATTAGCACAAAAACGGCAAGAAGAATTAGCATAAAAAATGGCAAGAAAAGCAAGAAGAATTAGCACAAAAACGGCAAAAGAAATTAGCATCAAAATGGCACAAAAACGGCGAGAAAAATTAGCATCAAAATGGCAAGAAAAGCAACTTGCTACACTTTTGGAAATTTTCTCAAAGCCTAGAAAAATCAGATACATTTTCTCAGGATGCTGTATTTAAATCAATTGGTAATTTTTCATGTAAACCTGAAAAGATTGCATTTGATGCTTATTATCACAGGTTTGGGGAGATATTTGTTAAAGACTGCTCAAACTGGACAGACAATAAGAAAATTTGTTTCCTATTGAGTAAGTTTGGTGATTCGAAACATGAAAAATACAAAAACTATATTCTACCAAAACAATCTGGAGAAATTACATCTGAAGAAACTATCCAGATATTGTCTAAAATTTTTGGAGAACGTAGTTCTTTTTTCAACACGTTGCTTAAATTTATCAAAATACGATAATGAAGACTACACAACGTACACAAGTATAGTAAATAAGGAGTGTGAAAAGTTTCAACTGAATGAATTAAGCACAGATACATTCAAGTTTTCAATTTTTGTACAAGAATTAACCTCACCAAGTGAAACAGACGTTAAGCAAGACTCTTAAGAAAGTTGAACAAGACCAGGAAATAACTCTACAAAAGTTGTCTGAAGAATGTCAGAGAATTTTAAACTTAAAAAAAGATAATCCAAATATTGAACATTGGGACATATCATATATTAGAAAATTAAAACAACAAAGTAGAAAAGTTAAAATAAATCCATACTACAGTTGTGGTCAGTTACATCTATACAAAGATTTTCCATTCAAATATAAAAAAATGTTTCAATTGTAGTTGTAAGAGTCATAAAAGTTATTTTTGTAAAAGTCAAAAGAAAACTCCAAAATATGGTTTGTTATACCATGGAAGAAAAAGTCACAGAAAAAAGAAAATACTGCTGCCATATCTGGTCGGGTGCCCCTGCTATTCTCCTCGGGCTTCTCGATAAGGTTCAGAGGAGGGTCTGTAATGTGATAGATACTGACTTGGCAGACCGCCTGCAGTCTCTCTCCCACCAGCGCGACGTGGCTTCCCTGTGTCTCTTCTATAAATACTTTCACGGCTTCTGCTCTGATGAACTTAGATCACTAGTGCCCCCTAAATACGAATTTGCACGAGATACTAGATTAGCAACTAGATCCCACCCTTTTACAGTGAAACCGATAAAATGCAACCGCAACTTCTACTCCAACAGTTTCTTTCCTCGCACTTCCCGACTGTGGAATTCCCTTCCACACGATTGCTTCCCCGACGGATACAATCTCCAGTTTAAATGTAAGGTCAATAGACACCTCCTAACACACTAACCTGCTCCCATTCCTCCTGACATTCCCTATGTCTAACATTCATTCCTCCTGACATTCCCTATGTCTAACCACTCCTTCTCTTTACCTTCTCCTATGTAGCCCCATGCACAATAGTGGCAGTGGAATGCCTTGCTTGGGGAGAGATGATTAAAAAAAAAAAAAAATGCCCCTTTCAATGACACAAAAGTAAAAATGAAAATTGACACAGGGTCAGACCTGACAATTATTAATGCAAATACGTGGAATAAAATTGGTAGACTGGCTTTATGCAGATTTTTAAAAAATGCCAAATACATATCAGGCAAAAAACTTGAATTTCTTGATGAAATTTTTTTTCAAATGTTGGTTTTGCTGGAAAAGTGAAAAAAAAATAGCCTATGTTATGCAGCAAATGCAGAATCTCTTCAGTACTGATTGGATGAAGGAATTTGATTTATTCAATATTCCTATCAACACATTTTGTAACAATATTGCTGAATCATCTAAAGATTTAAAAGGGGATTTAAAAGCAAGATTCTCAGATATTTTTTCTGAAGACCTAGGATTTTGTTCTAAGGTTAAAGCAAAGCTTGAGTAAAAAGAAAAGGTAACTCCAGTGTTTCGACCTAAGTGACAGGTATTATTCACCATACTAGAAGACATAGACAAAGAGTTGGAACATCTAGAAAAATTAGGCTTTATAGAAAAAACAAATTACAGTTGGGCGGGAAGTCCAACTATATATATAAGGAAAAAAATAATGAAATCAGAGCCTACACTGACTCCTCCACATGATTAAATAAATGCCTGAAACAGCATAATTACCCTTTACCTTCAGTAGAAAATATATTTGCAAAGCTGAATGGAGGAAAAATATTTTCTAGATTAGAATTGCCAGAAGCATATTTACAAATTCCGATGGGTGAGGAGTGTGCAAAAATATTAACTATAAATGTACATATGGTCTGTTTACGTTTAATGGATTACCATTTGGAATAAAAGCAGCACCCCCAATTTTTCAACAAGCAATGAACACGATGCTAAGTGGTTCAGATTGCACTGTGACATATTTTGATGTGTTAATTAAAAGCATAGAATGTAATGAGGTGTTTAAAAGGATACAGGGTTATGGTTTTAAGCTCAATATAGAGAAATGTGAGTTCTTTCTACCAAAAACATTAAATTATTGATGACAAAAGTAGAAGGCCAGATCATTGTAGAACAAGTGCTATAAAAAAAACATGCCAGCACCTGCAAATATTGCATCCTTACATGCATTCTTAGGATTGGCAAACTACTATAGTAACTACATTCCTAACATAAATGAACTCAGAACACCTTTTAATAAACTGTTAAAAAAAGATGAAAAATGAGTATGGTCTGAAGAATGCAAGAAAGCATTTCAGAAATTGAAAGTGGCTCTAATTTCTGATATATCATTAACACATTATGACCTGAGCAAGGAAATATATGTAGCAAGTGATGCTGGCAAATTTGGTTTAAGGGATGTATTTTTTCATAAACAAAATGATAGAAAACTAAAAGCTGTTTATCATGTCTCAAGGTCGGTGCTGCCAGTGTAACAAAAATACTCCTAAATTGAAAAAGGTTTATCAATGGTTTTTGCTGCAAAAAAGTTTCACAAATATATTTAAGGCAGACAGTTTAATTTTCAAATGGATCACCATCCATTGGGAACAATTTTTGGCTCAAAGAAAGGTATTCCAATGCACTCTCCAAACAGGCTGCAAAGATGAGGGACTATCTTAACTATTCCTTTAAAATGGAGTATTTATCTTCAAAAAAGCTCGCGCATGTAGATGGTTTACTGAGATTGATTCCAAGAATGACCAACCCACTGGAAGAAACAGCAATGGCTTCATTGGTTTGTGAGTCAGAAATAAAAAATGTTCTGTGAGAGAATCACTTTGTCAAAATTGATGAGATTAGAACTAAAGCTAAGCTTGACAAGTTCATAACTCACAAAAAGAAAAAGTTATTGGAAAAAAAGGATAATATTTTTTCAATTTGTCAAGACATACAGGTATAGAATGGATAGTCATTCCTGCAGTATTGACAAAACAAATACAGTATTTACATTATTCAGACTATTGTCCTCATCTTTGTTGCCATTTGTACAACATTTTGGCCATTGTATGCTCTGGCCTTCTTCAGGTGCTAGGAATTTTGAACCAAATCCTTTATTACAATATATCATTCTTATTTCTTGCGTAGTAATGCCTCGATTGAAAGTCATGAGTTGTCTTCCTGTAACCCTGCAAGTTACTTGTTCACCACTGTAGTGGCCTGAACTCACAACTCTTTGGGTCAAGTCACAGGAACTAACAAACGTCTATATCTACTGGGCCATGTGTCCTCAAGGACAAACTGAATTTTTGGGACTTATAAACCTAATGTCTAGTAACCCTTTTTTACCAGAGTACATATTGCAATTTTTTCATGTTAATGGTTTTCTCTAGTATTTTTTTACCAGAGCTAATATTGCAATTTTTTTGACACTAATGATTTTCTCTGGCCCTCCGTATTACTGGTTCCCATATTGTATTCATCTCTATGCTTGGTCGGCTTAAAAGATTTTTGAAGCCTAGCGTATGTGCTGATTTCTTAAGTTTACGTAGTTTCCAGTGGCGTTCTCTATCTATTATTTCAACTTCATCCCATAGGGGTCGGTGATCCTCTTTCTCCCTCCATATGTGGTCAGCTACGCCTGATTTTTCTATCTCTCTTCGTGTTACGGCCTTGTGATGTTCTTGTAGCCTTACCTTGAGGAGGCGGCCTGTTTCTCCTTTATATTTCTTTCCACAAAATACATGGAATGGTTTACACACGGTCCTTAGTCATGTCCGCCTCTGTTGGGGGGTCTTACTCAGGAGAGGTCTCTGCAAAGTGTAAAACCACTTCTGAACATCGTCCTGTTATATGAACTACCAATCCTTTGTATTTTCTCCGATAACCCCTTCACATAGGGTAGACAGACCGAGGCTGTTTTCTGAGTGTCGTTATCCTCATATTTCTATGTATGTTGTAGTTTTTGTAGAGTACTACTTATACTGACCATTTCCTGTACATATGTCTCTGGGTCACTGCTTATGATTTTTGCTCAATGTTGAAAGCAGCGGACGATCGCTTTCTTTACATTGTATGGGTGGTGGGAGTTGAAGTTGAGGTATTGTCCAGTGAATGTTGGCTTGTGATATACAGATGTTGTGAACCCCACCTCTGTTTGAGTTATTAGCACATCCAGAAATGCCAGTTTGTTGTCACTCTCTTTTTCCATAATGAACTGTATGGATGGTCTTATTGAATTCACATGGTCGAGTAGCCAGTAACGGTGATAATGGTGAGCCCATTGCTAAGCTTTCATCCTGCCGATATATGTCTGATCACAAACCGAAGTGTATTGTTTGTGTACAGAAAGTCAGCATTTCCATCAGGTTATCTAGTAAAATACTGGTACATTTTCCTAGAGATGAGTCCAAGACCAGTCTGTCTCTGACTACCAATAGTGCCTCTACCGTGGGTACCTTGGTGAACACTCACCACATCCAGGCTCATCATCTGGTTGCATTGGATGGAAGCATCTTTGATAAGTTTCACAAAGTGGGCAGAGTTTCAAACATATGATGGTGACTTTCCTATCAGTGAGTCAATTATATCTACAAGAAAGCGACTCAGAGGGTGGCACACCGAGCCTAGGCTGCTAACAATTGGCCTGAGTGGAATACTGTTTTTATGAATCTTAGGTAGAACATACATGTGAGGTAGCTTGCTGTAACATTGAGACAACTGCCTGTATGTCCTAGGCTAGAAGTGATCCTTATTTTTGATTAGGATCTGCGACAGCTGTTGTTCTGTTTTCAACATGGGGTCTTTCTTTATCTTGCTATAGCACCTGAAGAAGGCCAGAGGGTACAACAGCCGAAATGTCGTACAAGTGGCAACAAAGATGAGGATAATAGTCCGAATAATGTATACTGTCTATAATATAGACAAATGACAAATAGAATATTATGAAGTTTCCATATGGGACACCCAGGCATTTCATGTATGAAAGCACTTATTCAAATTTTTATGTATTGGAACAGAATGGATAAAGATGTTGAAAACTTGGTCAAAAATTGCAAGAATTGCCTAGTTAGCAGCAAAATCACCACCCATAAAGTTTATCCAATGACCAAAAGCCAACAAGCTTTGGTCTATGCTACACATACATTATACAGAGCCAATAAGGGGTATAAAATACTTTGTTGTGGTAGATAGCTTTTCAAAATGGCCAGATCACTGACAACAAAAAGCACAGTAGAATTTCTAAACAAATTGTTTGTGAGATTTAGTGCACCTGACACTATCATATCAAACAATGGGATGCAATTCTCATCAAGGAAACTTTTGCAAAATGCATACAGTGACTCATTTGACATCCCCACCCTACCATCCAAGATCTAACAGGTTGGTAGAACAATTTATAGATGCTTTAAAAGGGCAATAAGAAAGGCAGAAAGCATAGAAACAAGAAATGAGAAGCTACAGAATTTATTATCTATCTACCATATCACACCAAATGCAAACGCTAATGCAGGAATGTCTCCTGCAGAATTAATATTTGCAAGGAAGATCAGATCAGTTTTTGATAAACTGAAACCAAATAAAGAAAGAAATATGTGACAGAACTAAGTGTGACAACAAACACTTCTACTCTGGTGACAACATTTATTTTAAAAATTACAAACTCCTTAAAGAGTCATGGGAAGAAGACATTATAGACAAGCAAATTGATGTATGTTATAAAACATCCAAGATGAATTATAAGGAAGCATGTAAACCAAATAAAAAAAAGGTACACTACTGAAGAACCTATGGAAGAACCTATGGAAGTAATATACAACATGTTTGATGAATCGATGCCTCCAGAGGTACAACAAAGAAACTTAGGAAAGCGAAAAAATGAGAGCCACGGGAATGATTGAGATTGATCCAAAAAGAATAAAATCTCTTGGGGACGAAACATTTCGGGAGAAGGTGCTTTAGAGCAGCTAACACCCCTCTGACACTCTCAAGAATGGAATGTTCTTTTCTTTTTCTTTTTTTTTTTAATCGTATCACCCCGAGCAAGGTGGTAACGCCACTGATGTGCAGGGGGCTACGTAATAGTGAAAAGATTGGGAGAGAGAAAGCCGGAAACCACATCCTAAACAGGGAACAAGGGATGAACCTCTTAACCTGTTCAATAGACGTGGGTGGAGTGTGAACCAGGCGAAAGATAGATCTATCTACTCCAATTGAAAAAAAAAAAACAAAGTGAGAAGATTTGAAAAGAGAAAGCCAAAAACCACATCCTAAACAGGGAACAAGGGATGAGCCTCTTCTGTGGACTGAAGTAGCTATAAAAAATAAAGACTAATGGCAGTCTGGGATTTCAGAGTATCATTGACGATTACTATCAGACTGTTCTCTCTACGACTCTAACAACTTAACTGCTCCACTCTTTTATTTGTTGTTTTGTCTTATGGTGTTTGTCTTATTTGTATTAATATCCCTTAGTATGGATATTGTGCTGTAGATACTCAGCACACGTCTTCTGGTCTTGTCCTGCCACCTCTGCAATACAACCATAAGTGAGAAGTACAAGAGAATAAAATATTAGGATAGAACTTATGATTACATCTATCCATTTCAAATGTAAAATGATGTGACCTTGCCACCAATCTAGTCAGTCAGTTAAGTGCCATATGTGATACACGCTTGGGCAATCATGTCTCGAAAGAGATATGATTGACTGGGCAGATGATTATCCCGCAGTAGGTTGCCAGTACTTTCCGCAGTAGACAGGTTGCCAGCCAAGGCTATAGAACCCAATCTGTCCTGATATTTAACCCATAACTGGAGGGAAGAGACAGATTAATACCTTTCTCAAGGGTATTTGCACGTAAGTGAATGCAATGAATTTTAACTGGAATTCGAACTTGGCTCCCCGATTTCTCATTCTAAGCCGATATCCACTGTACCACAACAAATCTAGTACTATGCTTAAATTTATAAAGTCTTGGTACCATAGAGGAAAGTTCATCAGAACAATTACCATGAAAATATTTATAGAAAAGTCACAGAGCAGTGGGAAAGTGACTGAAGCTGAGATGCCAGGTCAAGACCAATAACATTGCAGATTCTTATTTCTATGTTATCAAGAATGTCTAAATACATAACAGAAGCACTAGTCCAGATGTGGTCTTTGATAATGAAACAAATTTATCAAAGATAAGAGCTGATAATTTTACCAATTTTTGCTTTTATTTATTCTCTGGTAATATCAAAAATGTGTGAAAAGACTGGCAACAAACTTTATGCTTTAGTAATGACATGTTTTTTGATATTTCGGAATATTTCACTATATAATGTAGGAAAATGATTTATTTAAAAAGCTATTCTTGGTCAGATATATATCAAAACGGTTATAAATACAATTTTGTTTGTTATAGCATTTCTATATTTAGTTCAGAATTAAACAGATCTTTTGAAATATAAATCACAATCACAAATCCTGTAATCCATTCAGGACATAGACGCACCATGTGTTCTGCATCCATAACAGCAGTGGGTAGATAGCCTGATAGAGACAATCCTTCTTTAGGCTGGTTTTTGAATTCAGAGTTTTTCTTCTAGACTGGCTGCTACCGAAGGCAAAAGAGCCCAGTCTGTGTGCCTTGCTATTTAATCCATAGCTGAATGGGGAGGACAGGGATTGAAGTCTTTTTCAAAGTGAACAAAACAGACTGAGTTAGAATTTGAACTTGGTATGCCACTCCCGCTTTCCGTAATAATAATCATTATGCTACCCACATATCCATCAGATACAAAGAGGCAACGTCTATAGACAATGTAAATAATGCATTGAATAAATTTTAGTTGGCCTCTTGGCATATCAGAATTTTTTATTGTTCTCAGCTGCAAATGTTAATTAAGGTTGTCCTCTCGTTGTGGCCATACATCTTGACTGTGTCCGGTTCACACTCCACCCACGAACAGGTGAAGAGGCTCATCCCCTGTTCCCTGTTTAGGATGTGGTTTCCAGCTTTCTCTTTTCCAATCTTTTCACTCTTTTTTTTTTCTCAATTGGAGTAGATAGACTAAACTATCGCCCAGTTCACACTCCACCCACGTCTATTGAACAGGTGAAGAGGCTCATCCCTTGTTTCCTGTTTAGGATGTGGTTTCCGGCTTTCTCTTTTCCAATCTTTTCACTCTTACGTAGCCCCCTACACATCAGTGGCATTACCACCTTGCTCGGGGTGATATGATTAAAAAAAAAAATAGTAATTTTCACCAACTTGACCTTGTCTGTATTTAAATCACCAAGATCACTTGGTTAGTATTTGAAATTATTGGTTTGAATTCTTTTCTTCTGATTATTGAAAAATAAGCCAAAGGAAGAATTTTCCTTCTCAATCCTTTTTCAAATTTGAAATTTATTATCCTTAGATAAATATCCCAATCACAACTCTCTAGGGTTGTAGGGGGGTATCACATCTACAACAGTAGCAATGGTGCTTCATGGGGAAGACAGCCTGACAGAGCCCAACCCTGTCCAGGCTGGTTTGAATTCAGTTTTCTTTCTCCTAGACTGATTGCCAACCAAGGCTGTAGGTCCTAATCTGTTCTGCTATTTACCCATAGTTAAAGGGAAGAGATGGATTCATGCCTTTCCTTAAGATATTAGCATGTAAGTGAATGTAATGAACTCAAATATCCAATTCCTTAATCCGAGCCACAATCCATTAATCTACCATACCTCCTAATAAGCACACATAATAATAAGAAAGAAAGAAGACATGGATTCATGCCTTTCCCAAGGGTATTAGCTCGTAAGTGAATGTAATGAACTCAACTCTCCGATTCCTCAATCCAAGCCACAATCCAGTAATCAAGGAAAGTGCCATAGTTTTTTCCTACCCAAGTACTTTCAATCTCCTCCAAGATCATCCTCAGGGGTTAATTACAAAGACAAATTTATTATAACTGTGATTGTTGTGGTGAGTTTTAAAAACATGCATAAACACGCTCTGTTATAATTCTTTTAATATTTTAAACTTTTCTGTTGTAGGTATGGGACTTTTTTGCAAAAAAATAACAAGTGTCCCAGTATAAAGAAGCTAACCAGAAATAGTTAGAAAAGTAAATGACATTAAGTGTTTTGTTAAATGCGTTTCAACACATGGCTGCTATACTTGTAATAAACTTTTTTTTTAGTATTGAAAGTTTGCTTTTGTTATAGAGGGCCTCGAGAATTTAAAGTTTTTGTTTTTTATTTTTGTGATGTAGGGAGAACCACACATACATGTGTGTGCATTTTTATCTTCTGTTTTTCATATAAAATTAAAGCAATTCATTAATTTTGCTTTTTACCAAATGCTTCAGTTATTTTCGTCCTGTGTATGTCAAATAATTTATTAAAACTTTTTACTTATTTCTAACTCTCTTCAAATTTTTATTTGTATTCCATTTATCATTGTTTTTTTTTTTAAGATGATTTTTTTTATCAGATTTTCCTTAATTTTTGAATACTAATCTTCATGTTTTGAATTGCAAAGGTGAAAGAAACATGTTTGGTGTTATATGACTGTATATTTAAGTCTTGTCATCTCTGTCTGTTATTACCAGACCCACCCAGCTTGCTGACTCTATTTTCCATGTTATTAACCATTATGTCAACCATGTCTCTGTTAATCTAAAAGATCAAAGTTTAAAATTTGAGATGACCAAATTATCTCAAACGCACACATTCTCTTAAACCTTTAACTCGTATTTCCAAAATAATTATTTGGCTTCACTTTTAAATGTTTTCAAATAAAACTCCTTGCTTTTTTCTTTTAAATTGTTTTTCCCCTATTTTATAATAATATTGTTCTCTTTCTGAAATTTCAAAGGTGAAAGAAATGGGTGCCGTGATACACAACTGTCCTACTCTGGCAAATGATATGGGTAAATTATTTGATGTCTACTGGTACATGGCCGCAGCAGACAAAATACCCAAACCTTGGCCAAAAGAATATAGTACCAAAATCAACAGTAGAAACCCAATGAAACTTGAATTAAATGACACTAAATACGACATTTATATATCGGTAAGATACAATATCAGATTCTAATTTAGAATAATTAAATCTATTCTTCAAAGTTGTTGTGAGCTTCAAATTTGCTTAATGTTTTATTTCTCGTCTTGTGATGATAAAATGTGTCCATCTTGATCACTAAATTTTAAATTATTACGATTTTTTTGCAACACACTGTGTTGAAATCTTCAGTATTTAGTATTGTTAAAGTTATCACTGACATTTATTGTTGAGATTTACAAACTGTGTTTTGTTCAATTTTTGCAAACTAATCAATGAAATTTAAAGAAGCTGATTTGCTCTAAAAAATGCTTTGACAAAAACACTACTTTGTGGTTCAATAATTTCTTTAATTTTATAAAACTTCATGGTAAACAATATTTTTTAAGAATTTTGTTTGTTTTTTTTTTTCTTTTTAGCAGATGGTCAAAAGTAAGAAATCTTAAGAATAATATTCTTAGGATTTCTTACTCTTGAGCCTGCAACATACAACTGGCCAATCATAAATATTTGTTTCTGGAGCCAATTTGCAATTATTTGACGTGTTTGACCCTGTGATTTGTCTATAGTTCTTGCAAATACAGGGCAAAGAGGAAACTGGATTCTTGTATATATAAAAACTTAAAAAATATACAAAAAGCAATATTGCATTTCTAATAAATAAATATTTGTTATTTTAATCAAATTAATAAACTGTTTATAAAATAGTGTGAGTATTTTGTATGTTACGTAACAAAACTTAATTTTTCAAAAAATTTATGAAAATTTATTGTACTAACCTATGCACTCTAATAAAATCAAATTTACCTGTTTGCACTTCTCCCCAAAATTTGGTTTCGATTGGTCAATGTATGCCTTTTTTAGAGGGTGTGATGAATGGACACCCTAACGTAAGTCACAGAATTTTATATATAGATTTTTATTATTCAAGAACTTTTGTAAATTTTTCAAAAAGGGGCTATTTAAATACAGCTATAATCCCGAAAATCAGAGCAAAATATATTTATTTTTTCATAAATGACACACTAAAACTCTAAAATCCTTTTAATTGGAAAGTTGTTGTTTTTTTCCATTTGTAAACTATTATTGTGATAAGAAGATAGCCTAATGGAGTAGAAGATAAGTCAGAAAGTAGAAATATTAAAGAGTAAAATGATGTCGGATAATAAAAAGAAAAAATTAAAACATAATCAAAATGCAGATGACTTCGATTATAAGATAAGCCTACTTTATAAGTGAACTAGCAGTATAGCTCGGCATTGCTCAGGTGGAATGAAAGCTTTAAAACTAATCCATGGTCCTGGAGCTCAGACTCTTTGGAAGTTGGCACGAAAGACTAAAAAGCATTAGTTGTTTCCAGTTAAAGCGAAACCGTAGACTGAAAGAAAAATGACTGGATGGAAGTCAAATTTTGATTTCCTGGTATCGATATCAAATAAGTTTTTTTCGTCGTAAAATGAATTTTGAAGGCTGAATAAGTCCTGTGAGTAAATGGTATCATGGCTGAGACTAAGAACTACAATTATACCTACTTAAAGCCAAGCCCAAAGCAAAAATTAAAATAAAAGGGCTGAAAAAAATACAGACAAACAGGTAGATAAACAGACACACACACTAATATCCTGCCTTTTATATATATTATTGATTTTCTGCACTATTATAAGAACTGCAACCTTGAAACTTCTGAATATCGTTTCTTATATCTTTGTCTATGAGTGCATCAAATTTGATTAGAATTGGACTACTCCTTCTATAAACCGATTTTTTCGATTATCGATTTTTGATATTTATCGGGGGTACCTTGACACAAAACCTAGCTAAGAACACTCGCAGACGCTTATAGTACAACTGTGTAAATTTTCAAGAAAATCTGTTCGGCCGTTTCAGAGACTATAGGTAACGGACACACACACACACACACTTATACACACACAAACACAGACAAAGTTTATATTAGATTAGATTAGATTAATCCTTTTAAGCAGTTCACCTGTTATCTCAGAAGTTAATATAATCCAGTTTATAAAAAAAAATTTATTCTTAACACTTCATAACTGCTCACACATTTAAAAAATGGAGTTTTACCAGTTGACACTACCTTCCAGTTTAACCTTTATGATTTCACAGACAAGACATTAGTGATGACATATGTCAAAGGATGTGATAAGATTTGGTTGCATGTGTCAAGGTTACATGGTTGACAAATGTTATGGCATCTCAAATTCAATAAAAAATAAACAAGAAGTGTGAGAAAAACAAAAGACATATTGGCTCTATTTTGACATTGTTCAGACTGTTGTCCTCGTCTTTGCCATGTTTATGATATTTTGGCCGTTGTACACTCCGGCCTTCTTAGGTGCTAGGAATTTTAAACTGAACTCTTTATTTTGATCACTGGAGTAGATTATTCTCATTCCATGTGTGATGCCTCTTCCAGATACCATGTAGTTATCTCCCTTTTAGCTCAACACTCTTAAATTATTTGTTCACCACTGCTGTATTAAATCCACAACTCTTGGTCAAGTCACTGGAACTAACCAACACTTTTATCCACTGGGCCATGTCAGAAGTATAGACAAATAGTGGCTCCATTTTTGCTTTCTCAAATTTAAAGCTCTTGTTTCTGACAGAAACACAATATCCAGAATTTTGTTTTAAGGAGAATAATAGAAAGAAATTAATAAATGAAAATAATTTTTTGTCTTTGATTTGGCATCTCTGCTATTTAGATATCAATTTGAGTAGAATAAGTTATTCCCCTAAGTTAGTGGTTCCCGAACGGTGCAATGTGCCTCATTGTGGTGGAAGGCAATAGCAGACATGGTGGAATGCTTCAAAGACAAAGATTTAGAAACAGTTTCCAAAACTTCATATGCCAAAAATGATTTCAAAATTTAAAATATTATCATGGATTACTTGCAATTGCATGCATGGGTCTTAATATAAATAGACATAAAAATCAGTATTGACTGATTTTATCATTGTGATATTTTTGCATTATATCAAGATTTAAGAATATAGTAACTAGGGTCTGCAAATTGGAGGAGAGAGTTATCAATAATAATGTTCTGGCTTCAAATTTGCGATTATCTCCTTTTAGCCCTTTTTCTAGACCTTATTTGCTGTAGTTCTGCTTGTGCCTTTCTACCGAGACTTCTCATTGGTGATGGGTGAGCAAATTTTCATTCTAAAAATGCAGCCCTGAAATAAAAAGTTTTAGGAAACATTAGTACAATTTATCTGAGAAAGAAAGAAAACAAACTCTGTCAATCATATTGTTATATGATACTAGCAGTATAACCCAGCATTGCTCAGGTGTAATGAAAGCTTTAAAACTAATCTATGGTCCTTGAGCTCAGACTCAGCCTAAAGAATATTTGTGTGATAAAAATTGTGGATTTGTATAAAGGACATACAGACAGATAAACAGACAAACACACAAACATCTTGCCTTTTATATATATATATATATATATATATATATATATATATCATCGGTTTTCTGCACTATTGTAAGAATTGCAACCTTGAAACTTCTGAATATCATTTCTTATGTCTTTCTCTATGAGTGTATCAAATTTGATTAAAATCGGACCACTCCTTCTATAACCCATTTTTTCAATTATCAATTTTTTATATTTATCAGGGGTACCTCGACACAAAACCTAGGTAAGAACACTCGCAGACACTTATAGTACAACTGTGTAAATTTTCAAGAAAATCGTTTCAGCCGTTTCAGAGTCTATAGGTAACAGACACACACACACAGACACACACACACACAAAGTTCCATTTATAAATAAGTTTAGATTTAGATTAGATAATTAAGTAATATTTAAGGAATGATTCACCCTAGCATAGAGGTTATAAAATTAGTTTGGTTTTTTATGCCAGATTAAGTTTAGTAAATACCTATAGAATAGTGGTGGTTGAAGGACTCATTAGGCATGTTTATCCTTGCTGATATCAGTGAACATTGTTCAAACTCTGAGAAAAAGCCAGGATTTCAAATGCTGATTTTCTAGGTAGGCCCGTCTTATTTGAAAAATTGATGCAACACAATTTCCTATTTATATGTCATCCTATTTCGCAATTGTGCCCTACTAAACTCAATTTTGTCAATTGAGTATCTGAAAAAGTAGACTGGCATTTAAGTGACCAGTTCTATGGGACATCCTTTTTTTAAAAAACGAGTGGACCATGCACCAGTTAATTTCTAGAAAAATATGCACTGTAATGACTTGTCAAACCAAAAAATCTGGTGTTGAGTTATTAGATTCATCACTACTGCCATGTTCTATATAATGTAAATATTTTCTGGGTTTGGTCTGTAGCAGATAAGAAATTAATTAAAATCAACCTTCTTCTTCACTTTTACAAAAATTTACAATGACAGGTGAAATCCTGGTTTTCCCAAATAGAAAAAGGATTGACTATGTGCTTAAAGAAAAAGTCAACCCAGAATTCGAAAGTAGGTGTTAAATTGATTTTTGACCAATGGGAGTGACTTGCAAGACTTGAGGACTTGGCTAGTCAGTGAGAAAATCTAATGACAATAAAAGGGTCCCCCATCAGCATTAGTGAGTCAGTCAGGGGATGGAAGCTGCAAAGACAACAAGCTAAAATGTAATGAAAGAAGCTTCAAGCTGACCCAGACATTTGTCCTATTTCTCTTTCCTTCTGCTGATACCTTTTACTTCTACTTCTTCATCCAAAGACATTCTTACTGAATGTCAGTCAGTTAAGTGCCATACGTGAAACACACTTGGGCGATCATGTCTCTTTTGAGACATGACTGACTGGGCAGAATATTATCCCACAGTAGGTTGCCATTGCTTTCTGCAGTAGATTGGTTGCCAGCCAAGGCTATAGAACCCAATCTGTCCTGCTATTTAACCCATAACTGGAGGGAAGAAATGGATTAATACCTTTCCCAAGGGTATTTGTGCATAAGTGAATACAATGGATTCAACTGGAATTCAAACTCAGTTCCTCGATTTCTCGTTCCGAGCTGAATGTACGTACGCATATACTCTTTCAACAATTACTACTATGAACATTTTCTACAAATCTTGATACCCATAACTTTCTCATTGAACACGAACTCTACCCTTAACTTCTTAATAATGTTTCTAATTGAACATTAACTTCTACAACTTGTGTTATTCTTTCCTTTTAATAAATTTCTATTTTAAATGCAAAATGTATATTTTATTCTTACACTATTCCACACAATTCCACATATTCCAACTTTCCAACAACCAACCTTCTGATGCCAAAACTGCATAAAACTTGTAAGTTGTAGGGAGTTTGGTTATGTCTGACACAAGGCCAAATCAAAGAAACATTAACCATCTTCCTACGCGACAGGTCTACAACCATTTTTGTCAAGAATAAATCCAATATACAGGGTGTCAATAAAGTCCATGTGCACTTTAAAAAATTTATAAATTTATTTGTGTTTCTGATTGAAATAATCTGTAAAAAATGTTATAAAGTTTAATGGGTAAATTTTTGTTTTAGGTCCCGAAGGCTTTTCCCCCTTCAAATTTATCCAAAATAGCATTATTTCTGTGCAAATGTATATGCTGAAAACAAATCAACAATTAGTTATTGAAGAAACCTACCTTTTTTGATCTGAATGTCCATAAAAAAAAAAAACTATATCTTGCATTTTTTCTCCCCCATAACTTTCACGAAGTCATGTAATTAACTACAGAATGACATTCTGCGTAGGCAACAAATTTCGGCTGATTTACTTCCTTTACTGAAACTTCTGGCTATTTACTTCCTGTAATGAAAGTGATATGTGTAGAAATAAAATCGTGTATTACTTTCATTACAGGAAGTAAATAGCTGGAAGTTTCAGTAAAGGAAGTTAATCGACCGAAAATAAACCGAAATTTGTTGTCCTACACAGAAAGTTATTCAGCAGTTAATGACATGACTGCATTAGAGTTACGGAGACAAAATGTAGTTCTATTTTTTTTTTTATGGACGTTCAGATCAAAAAAGGTAGGTGTCTTCATAACTAATTGATGATTTGAGTTCAGCATATACATTTGCACAGAAATAATGCTATTTTGGATAAATTTGAAAGGGGAAAACCCTTTGGGACCTAAAACAAAAATTTACCGTTTAATGTACGTAATTTTAAGTATAGTTATTGAATAATTCTTTACCACAAAATTTGCAACAATTTTTAAATTAGTAAAAAAATATGAACTGCAAAATCGTATTACCCTTTGTATTGCTAATGATGGAGGACATGTGGAAACTTAAATAAAATTTCAATAAAACCTTAAAAAATATAGATTTACATCTTTCTCATCCTTTTTACAAATTATTTCCATCACAAATGCCAATTTTAAAGTGTCCACGAGCTTTATGGACACCCTGTATTTAATGGATGTCCAAAATCACATTTTATGGGACATAGAATCCATATTGCTGAATTCAGTCTAGTGCACAATACAAACGTAGAATTTCGTCTTGAGTGGACCCCGTGACAATGATGTCATCAATGTAAGCAACAACTCCTGTTAAGGAGAGCATTCAATCAAAAAGTGAAACAAAAATTTATTTTTGAAATTTCAAATAAAACATTTATTTCATGTTTCATCTGTTTTTACATATTTAAAATGTTTTCTTTTCTCACATGTTTTAATACTAGGTTCTATAGAGGAAAAAAATAAATTTTCTTAAAAATATTGTTTACCATGAAGTCCTCTAAAATTAAATTAAGTTATAGAAATTATTAAACTGTGAAATAGAGATTTTGTCCAACTATTTTTCTAAACAAATCAGCCAATTCAAATTTCATCGGTTGGCTTGTGAAATTGAACAAAATGTAGAGTTTGTAAATCCCAACAAGAATGTAATCGATAACATCAACAATGAGGATTTCAACATGTATCATCATGTTGCAAAAAACTTCTAGTATTATATATTTTCTGCAAGAATTGATCAACTTTGAAAGTTACAAAAACAGGATTTGTGTGTGTGTGTGTGTGTGTGTGTTTGCATGTATGGCTTTTTGCACTTTTTTTTAGTATTTAGAGTTTTTGCTTTCTGTGTGTGGAAAAATGCTTCCTTTTGTTTGCACTGTTTGCGTGTATGGCTTTTTGCACTTTTTTTTAGTATTTAGAGTTTTTGCTTTCTGTGTGTGGAAAAATGCTTCCTTTTGTTTGCACTGTTTGCGTGTATGGCTTTTTGCACTTTTTTTTAGTATTTAGAGTTTTTGCTTTCTGTGTGTGGAAAAATGCTTCCTTTTGTTTGCACTGTTTGCGTGTATGGCTTTTTGCACTTTTTTTTAGTATTTAGAGTTTTTGCTTTCTGTGTGTGGAAAAATGCTTCCTTTTGTTTGCACTGTTTGCGTGTATGGCTTTTTGCACTTTTTTTTAGTATTTAGAGTTTTTGCTTTCTGTGTGTGGAAAAATGCTTCCTTTTGTTTGCACTGTTTGCGTGTATGGCTTTTTGCACTTTTTTTTAGTATTTAGAGTTTTTGCTTTCTGTGTGTGGAAAAATGCTTCCTTTTGTTTGCACTGTTTGCGTGTATGGCTTTTTGCACTTTTTTTTAGTATTTAGAGTTTTTGCTTTCTGTGTGTGGAAAAATGCTTCCTTTTGTTTGCACTGTTTGCGTGTATGGCTTTTTGCACTTTTTTTTAGTATTTAGAGTTTTTGCTTTCTGTGTGTGGAAAAATGCTTCCTTTTGTTTGCACTGTTTGCACGCCTTTTTTTTTTTTTTTTTTTTTTTCTGAATTTTTTTTTAATGAATAAAACATGAATAATGCTCTTCAATATATGTTCAACATAATGTTGGGGGCCTCATTTTAAATACACCTGCAATTTTTTCTCCTGCCCAACTTACTACCAGTAGTAAATTTGCTCCATTGCCTGGTGAACCAACAAAGTGTCATGGTTCAGACCAAATAAACATTGACACTCGTAGTGAGAACTTACACTATGATATTTTTTCCTACTAAACTTCGACAATAGTCAACTCCCAAATATCTACATCCTAAGGAGCTTGAAATCCAGTGATAAAAATAAGGCATTTAAACTGATCTTCTATCAGTGACTGCATGTTTCTTTAGTGACCAGGTTTCCATTTTTTATAAAACTGTCTTAATAAAAAAAAATCAGTTCTTCTGAAGAGTGAAAAAGGCCATTAGGATAATCATCTACTGATAAAAATATGGGAAAAAGTCCTTATGAAAAATGGTGAAAATGTAAACATTACAAATTTTTAGAAAATATATTATTTTTATACAATAAATGAAACTGACTTTTTAGTTACTCAACAAATATGAATTTATGACTTTATAAAATTATTTTTAATCTTCTTTTTAGAGTTCTCCTCCACCATTCTGTGCAGTTGGTCGTACTGTAGACATTGATGCAATCATCAAAATAATAAATTCAGCTGAGAAATTTGTGTATATTGCCGTCATGGACTATAGCCCTGCTGTTGTTTTCAGCTATCCAAGCGTGTGAGTCTCAAATAAACATTTGATCATTAATTATGTTAGAAGTTTGTAAAAAAAATATTTGATATTTGTTTTAATAATTTTTTTTTTTTTTTTTTTTTAGCTACTGGCCTGTAATAGATGATGCTTTAAGAAATGTTTCTTTCACTAAAGGAGTCAAAATCCGGTTACTTGGAAGCTCCTGGGCTCACACCAAGCCAAGTATGTTTAACTACTTGAATTCATTGCAGGCGCTTGATGGAGCAAAAAGAGCAGATATTAAAGTTGTAAGTATTTTTACATGAAAAATTTTTATCAAATTCAATAAAAATGAACCAGAAGTTAAAATCATGGCTCAATGAATAAAAGCTTTTCTTCTTGGCACAATCGGCAAATATCACTACTGTTGCAGGATTTGGTTCTTTTTAATATTTTCCATGTCACGTGGGGGTTTTCACCATTCTGTTCTTTTAATTTTCATACTTAGTTGGCTAGTTTGGTGCTATTTTTAAGTTTTGCTAGTCACTAGAAACAAAGAGGAGAGTACTGGATTGCTATGTGATGTTGGTTCTTCAATATGGCAGTGAATGCTGGACAATATCATCAAAGATTAAGGAAAAAACTTGAAGCAGCTGAAATGTGGTTCTACACAAGCATACTGGATATAAAGTGGAGAATCAGTTCCATATTACAATCAATATATAAACTGACCCCTCACTTTGTGTTCACAGCAATTTTTATACATTTATATTCCTGAGATCCAAAAGCACAAGGATTCATTCCAGGAGCTGAGAAGAGTATTAAGAAACAGGACAATTTCACTAGAAACAAAGAGGAGAGTACTGGATTGCTATGTGATGTTGGTTCTTCAATATGGCAGTGAATGCTGGACAATATCATCAAAGATTAAGGAAAAAACTTGAAGCAGCTGAAATGTGGTTCTACAGAAGGATGCTGTGGATATTATGGACCAAACATGTGAGCAATGACAGGGTTTTGGAGAGGATGTAAATGAAAAGGAAATTAATACTGAGCATCAGGAAGAGACAACTGAAGTTCCTGGGACATGCAATGAGGAAGGAGGGCTTGGAGAACCTGATAATAACAGGCCAGATAGAGGGGAAAAGAAACAGGGGAAAGCAGCGGATAACATATTTGAAGGACCTGATCAGGTGGATGACGGAACGAGGGTTGCATAGCGCAACGGCAGAAGGTGTGCTAAGAGCCACCAGGGATAGGGAGATGTGCAAAGCGATGATCGCCTACGTCTTGAAAGGACATGACACATAAAAAAAGAAGTTTGAATGTGGGCTTGTGATTATTCCATCATGTTTTAAAACTGTCTTCGGTACATCCTAAGTATATTTTATCTTTAACTTCTGCTCTGTAGATGACTCCTTCGGTTTTACAAACTCCTTTAAGTGGACATTTCTCTTTATCTCTGCAGTTACATTTTTCATTAACAGTATTCTCCTTGCC
>JBBBDQ010001117.1:0-17500 GCA_037127315.1 Ascarosepion bandense | reverse complement strand
TACGCAGGAGGACTTCCAACAGGCAGGAAAGCAGGAAGCAGATAGGCAGAGGTTATAGAGTTTAGAGAGGACAGAGGAGAGTTCTGGGGCACATTTCTTCAGTACAATGACTGGGATTCCGTCACCGCCGCTCGCTTTGTGTGGGTCAAGTTGCGCAATTATCTTGGCGACCAGCGAGGGTGTAATGTGGACGTTATTTAGTTGAGCCTTAGTTCTGGATGGGAAGTCTGGTATAGGTATTCCTAATATATATATATATATATACAGAAAATCTAAGCAAGAGCCAACAAACCTACCTAGGTTTCACCCTTTGGCTCGTCAGGGTAAATTGGCTAGTCAGGGTAAACTGGAGCCAATTTACCCTGATGAGCCAAAGGGTGAAACCTTGGTAGGTTTGTTGGCTCTTGCTTAGCTTTTCTGTCTTTGTTGCTCTACCTTTGTATTGAGCGCTTTAGTGTTAGGGTTTTCGTCTTGGGGTTTTTTCTTTCCTACGAGTATTTGACTTTTGTTCATGTACTTCGTTTGTTTCTTTTTTTACTTCCCCTCCTTTTCCCTCCGAGTTCGTTCTCAGTGGGTTTTTCAAGACGAACTTAAATATAGTATAACTATTACTAGTACTAGCAGAATTATTTTTGTTACTATTAATATTGTTAGAATTATTATAGTTATTATTATATATATGTATATAATCACACAGCAAGTGTGTGTGTGTGTGTGTGTGTCAGATTAAATAAACTGCAAATATTATGTCTGCTTATTTTTAATAAAATCCGTTTGTATTCATGGATAACCTTTCATGTATTATAATTGAATGATGTAAGAAATTCGCTGTAACTTTTACAGTTGATTTTATTATCCATTTCTTGCTGTTCCCAAATACTTTCAATCTCCTTTCGTGATCATATTCAGGGATGTAAGTTGTGGTATGGAAGGACATTGAAAGTACTTCAAAACATTGAGAAATGGATAATAAAATCAACTGTAAAAGTTACAGTGCATTTCTTACATCTTTTAATTATAATACACAAAAGATTATCCAGAGTAATTAGAACCAGTTATGAAGAACTTCTAATACTCCTTGATAAATATAATCCTAAAGTTGTATGCCTTCAAGAAACATTCCTTAAGGACACCAACCAGTTAAACATTAAAAATTACAATTCATACAATCACCTACTCAAAGACGGACAGAGAGCTTCTGGAGGTGTATCAATCTTAATTAGGAAAGATATACCTCAACACCAAATAACCATTGACAGTGAACTCCAAATGAATGCTGTCAAAACAACATTGGAAAAAACAATAAATATCTGCTTGATCTATATTCCACCACATGATCTTATTAATGATATTAAATTTAATAAGTTAATAAAACAAATCCCTAAACCTCACCTACTATTAGGTGACCTTAACAGTCATAATACCATATGGGGTGTCTGAAAACTAACCAAAAGGGTAAGGATTTAGAAAAAATAATCAATAGCAATAACCTCTGCATTTTGAATAAATCTCCAACACATCTCAATCTCTATACCAGCTTCTATTTTGCTATTGACATCACTCTATCTCAGTCCTTTGAGCTACATGGATTATATGTAGATGGTTCATGATGATCCTTGTGGCAATGATCTTGTCCCCATTAAAATAGAAATTACTCAACCTATCAGGGACAATAACAGACCTCCCTGCTGGAAAACAAATAAGGCCAACTGGCAACAATTTAAAATGTTGTGCAATACAAGACTGGTCCAAAATTAAAAAAGTTCAAACCCAGTAAAACACTTTACACAAACACTAATTCCAATAGCAAATGAAACCATACCAAAAACTTCCCCATCAAACAGACACAATATACCCTGGTTTAATAATGAATGTAAAATAGCACTCTGACTGCGATATGCGGCCCTCCGCAAATTCAATAAAGAACCCTCTACCAGTAACCTAAATTTATTCAAATTACTTAGAGCAAAGACCCAGAAAACAATTAAACTGGCAAAAAAGGACTAGTTGGCAAAACTATGTAAATCAAATTAATTCCTCTACCAAAACTACCACAGTATGGAAAATGATTCAGAAAATTGCTGGGAAAAACCAACCTACTACAATCAAACACCTCATTAAAAATAATGATTAGGTCACAATTATAAAAGATATTGCTGATACACAGGATGAGACCTTCTAAGCAAATTCTTCCTCTGACAACATTAACACAGAATTTTACAACTACAGAAAAACAGAAGCTAAATTTCAATTCAGGCAACACTGAAAACTCTAATGGATTCTTCACATTACCAGAACTAAAAGAAGCCATAAAAAAATCTCACAACACTGCAGTTGGCCCAGATGAAATCCATTATGAATTTCTTAAGAAACTACCTCCAAAATCACTAGACTGTCTATTAAATACATTTTATAGTAATATCCCAGAATCAGGGAATCATCATCCCCTTACATAAACCGGGAAAAATCAATCTCTATCCAACAAATTATCGTCCAATAGCACTGATGATAATTTGTATCTGTGCAAAACTGGTGAATAAAAGATTAATTTGGTACCTTGAATTGAATAATCTCTTCACCAACTCCTATTGCTGCTTTAGAAACCAAAGATCCACAATGGATCATGTGATCTGGTTGGAAACTTCCATAAGGGAAGCAAACGTTCAAAAGCAACACCTTCTAGCCATTTTTCTTCAATCTGGAAAAGGCATAGGAGACCACTTGGAGGTATGGGATCATGAAAGATCTGCATGACATAGGATTGAAAGGCAGACAACCAAGCTTCATAAAATCTTTTCTTTCAAACAGAAAATTCCAAGTATGAATTGGTTCAATCCTGTTGGGCATTAAAAATCAAGAAGAGGGTGTCCCTCAGGGGAGTATACTGTTGGTAACCCTCTTCAACATCAAAATTAATAGTGTTACTAATTGACTGAATCCCGGAATTGATAACTATTTGTATGTAGATGACTTTTGTATTACCTCCACATCCAGATATGTGCATACAGTAGAGCATCAACTACAACAGGACATCAACAAAATAAACAAACGGGCTATCATAAACGGCTTCAAGATCTCTAAAACGAAAACAATGCATACATTTTTGTCAATTAAGGAAAATGCATAACAACCCAACACTAAAGCTAAACGGAACAGAAATTTCAGTAGTCAACCAGTATAAATTCCTGGGAGTTATTTTTGACAAAAAACTAACTTACATTCCACATCTACAATATCTGAAAGAGAAATACAACAAAGCCCTAAAACTACTTTATGTAATAGCCCACAAAGATTAGGGTGCAGATCAGCAAACGCTATTAAAACTATAGAGAACATTAATCCGATCAAAACTTGATTATGGTTGTTACATATATGGGACAACCAGAAAATCCTATCTAAAAACACTAAATACAGTCCACCATGAAAGGTTAAGATTTGTCTTAGGGGCACGTCCCCAGTAGAGAGCCTTTATTCTGAATCCAACAAACCACCACGAAAACTTAGATTCCAAAAATTAGGTCTGCAGTACTACAGTAAAATCAAATTTCAACCAACCAATCCAGCTTTTAACTCCATTTTCAACCCCAAACACCAAAAACTATTTGCTCAAAAAGAAAAGGCCATAAAACCTTATGGCCTCCGTATGAAACCCATAGTGGTAGACGCGGATATTTTAATCACAAACATCCATGATTTTGTTCAACTAAACTCTTAAGCAGCCTGTGATTATTCTTGATTTAAATAAGCTCCCTAAAAATAAGATCCACCCATTAACCTACCAAGAAAAACTATCCAATATTCAGGAAAAATACCTAAACTACTCGCACATTTGCACAAATGTCCCCAAAGACAGCAATAGAACCGGATGTGGAGCAGTTTTCAATAAGAAAATGGTGAAAAATTGCCTTCCAAAGGAAGCCTCCATATTTAATGCAGAAATCTATGCAATAAAATTAGCACTTAAGATTGTTTAAAAAAATTCATCATTTATGCTGACTCCATCTCTGTCCTACAATCTATAAAAAATACAAAACTGGATAACCCTTTAATTGTCAAACTTTTAAACAAAATCAACTCCATAAAACATAAAAAGGTGATATTTTGCTGGATCCCAAGTCATATTAGAATTCAGGGAAATGAGAAAACCGATTCCTTAGCAAAAGCTGCACTTAACATGACATCCAACCAAAACTCCAAAATCCTTAAAACATAAAATCAAGAAATAATGATACAAAATACTAAATGGAAATCCTTATCTTAGACAGTAATACCTGGAATTATTTTGCAGTGTGCAAGCAAATAAGCTCTAGCTTATATTACTTTATAGACTTTTACAAGTTCTATATATATATATATATATATATATAAACTAAATTTGGCATTAAATATCCCACAGTGCTTGATATCCCATAAAACCCAACCAACCAACCAGGTATGTACCAATCCAGATAATCTACAGTAAATTCCAAACTAAACCCTTTGTTGAATCTACAAAGAAGATCGACTGTTTTCATGCGACTGCCAACGTCTATGTATACCCCATCTAGATTTTATTTTTAGTACTGCTCAGTTATTGCTCACCATGTTTCTACTGAGTCCAAGTATACACTGCCTGGCTCAGGAATTGAACTCACAATTACTGTCACCAAATTCACAAATCAACACTTTAATTCACTAGGGAATTCCTATGGGACAACTCTCGGTACCTCAACTGAATGAATTTAAGCATGCTACAAGATTGGCAACTAGGTTTCACCATTTTACTCTTAAACTAGCAAATTATAACCCTACGTTCTATTATAATATTTTCTTTTCTCACCTGTGGAACTCTCTTCACATTTCTTGCTTCTCTTTCAAGAGTGAAAGAGAGAGGGTGAGAGAGCAAGAGAGAGAAAATAGAGAGAGAGCGAAAGAGAGAGAAAAGGAGTGAAAGAATGAGAGAGCAAGAGAGAGAGAGTGAGAGAGCAAGAGAGAGAGAGAGTTTCATTGTGACTTCTCTCTACCTTTTTTTACAAATATTTTTATGGCAATTGTTCTGATAAGATTTCTTCCTTGGTACCTCAACTGCATGAATTCTACTAAATAGGCAATTAGGTCTCACTATTTTATTGTTACACAAGCTAGATGCAACTATCTGTTTTATTCTAATAATTTATCTCGTACTTCTCTCCTGTAGAACCCTTTTGATTTCCTGCTTCCCTGACACAACAAATATAAAGATATTCAAATGCGATGCGAATCACCATCTTCTCTCTTCCTGAATTCTGTTCTTTTCTTGTCCTTTCTCCTCACTAAAGTCTTCTCATTCTCTTTCACTCCCAGTAACCCTTTGCGTCTTAGTGGCATTATTGCCATCTTCTCTCTTCCTGAAACCAGTTCTTTTATTGTCCTTTCTCCTCACTAAAGACTTCTCATTCTCTTTCACTCCCAGTAACCCTTTGCGTCTTAGTGGCATTATTGTCATCTTCTCTCTTCCTGAAACCAGTTCTTTTATTGTCCTTTCTCCTCACTAAAGACTTCTCATTCTCTTTCACTCCCAGTAACCCTTTGCGTCTTAGTGGCATTATTGCCATCTTCTCTCTTCCTGAAACCAGTTCTTTTATTGTCCTTTCTCCTCACTAAAGACTTCTCATTCTCTTTCACTCCCAGTAACCCTTTGCATCTTAGTGGCATTATTGCCATCTTCTCTCTTCCTGAAACCAGTTCTTTTATTGTCCTTTCTCCTCACTAAAGACTTCTCATTCTCTTTCACTCCCAGTAACCCTTTGCGTCTTAGTGGCATTATTGCCATCTTCTCTCTTCCTGAAACCAGTTCTTTTATTGTCCTTTCTCCTCACTAAAGACTTCTCATTCTCTTTCACTCCCAGTAACCCTTTGCGTCTTAGTGGCATTATTGCCATCTTCTCTCTTCCTGAAACCAGTTCTTTTATTGTCCTTTCTCCTCACTAAAGACTTCTCATTCTCTTTCACTCCCAGTAACCCTTTGCATCTTAGTGGCATTATTGCCATCTTCTCTCTTCCTGAAACCAGTTCTTTTATTGTCCTTTCTCCTCACTAAAGACTTCTCATTCTCTTTCACTCCCAGTAACCCTTTGCGTCTTAGTGGCATTATTGCCATCTTCTCTCTTCCTGAAACCAGTTCGTTTATTTTCCTTTCTCCTCACTAAAGACTTCTCATTCTCTTTCACTCCCAGTAACCCTTTGCGTCTTAGTGGCATTATTGCCATCTTCTCTCTTCCTGAAACCAGTTCTTTTATTGAATTTCTCCTCACTAAAGTCTTCTCATTCTCTTTCACTCCCAGTAACTCTTTGCGTCTTAGTGGCATTATTGCCATCTTCTCTCTTCCTAAAACCAGTTTTTTTATTGTCCTTTCTACTCAATAAAAGTTTCTAGTTCTGTTTCACTCCCAGTAACCACTCATGTCATAAAAACCTTGCTTGGGGTGAAAATGATTAAAAAAATGATTAAAAAAAATTTTGGTGTCTTAAGTCTAACCTGCTTGTTGATGAACATTGCTGCTACTTGGCTGCCTTCACTTTAGTAGTAAACAAATTTACCTGATGAAGGCTGGAGGGAAAAACAACTGAAACATTGTGATAACAACAACAAAAATACAGATAATTGTCTGTGTGTAAATCGTATAAATAACAATAACTCCTCATCCTATAAATCAATAATAAACGTTTGAATTGTATGAGAAGAGATATGTTCTGTTTTTTTTTTTTGGTGGGGGGGGGGGGTTCTTTTGCTTTTTTTTTTTTTTTTTTTTTTACTTATTGTAGCTATCAATGTCAAGTTCATATGGCAGACATTTTGTTGGAATTGAAAATATGCCATAATATCAACAAATGAAATCACAAAGAGAAGATAGGATTTCAAATAACATTTGAATTCTATGTGTTTTGAATTGAATATGTTATGACATAGTGAATGTTTGTGACTATCAGAATGATGAACTGTCAGTACAATGTTATATTTTGTTCACAACTTTGTGTGAATGATTTTGTATGTAAATGAAGATAATATAATGGAAGACCCAAGTGACCACAACAAAGGAGGTTTTCAATAATTGGCAGTCCCTCTGATTGGTACAAAAGTCAGTGTCCAGCAATACCATTGTAAGTTTTTTTTTTTTTTTTTTTTTTTTTTTTTTTTTTTTTTTTAATAATCATTTCACCCCAAACAAGGCATTCCACTGCCACTATTGCGAAGGGGGTTACATAGGGGAAAGTGATAAGAAAGAGTGGTTAGTTATAGAAAATGTCAGAAGGAGGGTGGTAGATGGATGAGGAAATCAAGGATGGGGGTTGGGTAGATGGGAAGAATGTTTGAGGGAATGGATGCCAGTTAGTGTGATAGATATCTATTGACCTTACATTTAAGTTCCTGAACTGCATACAAAATGACAAAACTATTTTAATTCTTCAACTTCCAGTTTTCATAATGTGAAGACTTTCATAAATGTGTGATTATCAGATTTGAGATCACAAGAGCATCTTCATTTTCCCTTTCTTCTTTACTACTTTTTATTTACAGTGATTTGCATTTTCATAATGAAAGTCGAGAAAATCTGTAAAAAGTGGTTTTAGCTTTACAATTCAAATCAGTTCTTTTTTTTTTCTAAATCTAAACTTATTTATAAATGGAACTTTGTCTGTGTGTCTGTGTGTGTATCCATTACCTATAGACTCCGAAACGGCAGAACCGATTTTCTTGAAAATTTACACAGTTGTACTATAAGGGTCTGCAAGTGTTCTTAGCTAGGTTTTGTGTCGAGGTACCCCCGATAGATATAAAAATTGATAATCGAAAAAATCGGGTTATAGAAGGAGTGGTCCGATTTTAATCAAATTAGATACACTCATAAACAAAGATATAAGAAACGATATTCAGAAGTTTCAAGGTTGCAGTTCTTACAATAGTGCAGAAAATTTGATATCGATACCAGGAAATCAAAATTTGACTTACATCCATTCATTTTTCTTTCAGTCTCTGGTTTCGCTTTAACTGGAAACAACTATTGCTTTTTAGTCTTTTGTGCCAACGTCCAAAGAGTCTGAGCTCCAGGACCATGGATTAGTTTTAAAGCTTTCATTACACCGGAGCAACGCCAGGCTATACTGCTAGTTTGTGACTAGTATATTAATACTTTTACTGCTGCATTGTTATAGAATTGTTACCTGGATATTCTGGCCAGTTTTGTAAAAATAGAAAATTGCCATTTATTGGAAATCAGTCTGTTAAGTGCCATATGTGATACACACTTGGGTGATCATGTCTCAAAAGAGACATGACTGACTGGGCAGAATATTATCCCGCAGTAGGTTGCCATTGCTTTCTGTGGTAGACTGATTGCCAGCCAAGGCTATAGAACCCAATTTATCCTGTTATTTAACTCATAACTGGAGGGAAGAGACGGATTAATAAGGGTATTTGCGCATAAGTGAATACAAGAAATTCAACTGGAATTCGAACTCAGCTCACTGATTTCTCATTCCGAGCCAATATCCACTGCACCTCAACGCACATCTTACTTTAAAACTATATTTTTATCATACATGTATTATCATACTCACACACACGCACATACACACACACAAGTATAGGGTATAGATTAAGTAAAATTCCGTAACCAAAAACATTATTCTTTAAAAAAGTGCTCAATACAAAGTTGAACAATTAATATTTATTTAAAATTTATACCAGAAACATTATAATATCACTACAAAAGTAGCTATTTTGTTTTGACACGTCTTGCGTCTTATCAAGTGATGAGGTTTATTTCAAATTGAAGGGTTTTAAAAGGCTAAAAATAAGTAGAACCTCTTTAATCAGGGAGGCATTGTTGTATAGACAGTGTGGACCAATCAGAATAAAGCAACTTTTAATTTGGAGAATATGTGAGCAGACTTAAAAAAAACAATTTTGTGGGGCATTAATATTAATATTTGATTAAATTGAGATCAGCATTATTAATTAATTAGATCTACTTTATTATTATTGCGAAATTTTGTTTCGACATTCCTTGTGTCTTATCAAGTGATGCTGCTGATTTTGAGATGAAGAGATTTAAAAGGTTCAGAACTGGTCAAACTCCCTCAATCGTGGGGACATGGGCTAGCTATTTTTGTAGTGATGTTATAACATACTTATGTTATAAATTTTAAATATATATATATACATATATCTCAAATGTCCATATGCATGGGCTTGGTGTATATGTCAGCGAACAACTCCCTCTAGCCAGGGTCACATCTCTTGAATCCCTGGATCATTCTTTCATGTGCTTCCGTCTCTCACTTCTAAGCTCGGTTAGCTATCTCTTCTTCCTCTTCCGCTCCCCCTCTTCCTCTGACTGTTCGGTATTTGATAGCATCTCTATCAATATCGACAAGGCCATTTCTTCTCACCCATCTGCTCATGTACTTGTGTTTGGTGATTTTAATGCCCACCACACCAAGTGGCTTGAAAACTCTGTCACCGACCTTGCTGGGATCCGCACAATGTATTTTTCAATAACCCAAGCTCTAACACAAGTGGTGGACTTCCCCACACATTTCTCTAATAACCCTAATGAAAGGGACTCCTTACTCGACCTCTGCTTTACTTCCATTCCAGACTCCTGCACTACCAGGCAACTCTGCCCCCTCGGAAACTCTGACCACACCGTAGTTTCCGTCAACATCTCAATCCACTCTTACTCTACCCAAGAAAACCAGACCAGCAGAATATCATACTTCTACCAGAGAGCAGACTGGGACTCGTTCCGAGACTTCCTCTGCGACGTCTCCTGGAACAACGTCTTCAATCTTCCTGTCAAAGACTGTGCGTCCAAGGTCTCCTCTTGGGTTAAGGCTGGTATCGATGCTTTTATCCCAGCCAGGAAATTCCAGCTAAAATCAAATTCGTCCCCCTGGTTCTCACCCGCTTGCTCGGCCGCCATTGCCCACCGGAACCATTTCTTCTGGCTCTATCGAAGCTGCTCGTCGAACCAAAACAGGCACCTTTTCGCCTCAGCACGTGATAAGTGTAAAAAAGTACTGACCGAAGCTAAGAGGGCGTTTGCTACCAGAATGAGGCAACACATAGCATCCTCTAAGTTCAGCTCCAAAGATTACTGGCGTCTCTGCAAAAGCGTTCTCAACAAGAGCAAGACTTCAATACCCCCAGTAATCAATGAATTTGAAGTTCTCACCTCCCCAGTGGACAAGGCTGAATGCTTTGCCCGTAGATTCTCCACCAATTCGACACTGGACTCGTTAGGAATACCTACATCCGACTTCCCACCTAGAACTAAGGCTCAACCACATAATGTCCACATTACACCCTCACTGGTCTCCAAGATAATTGCACAACTTGACCCACACAAGGCGAGCAGCGGAGACAGAATCCCAATCATGGTACTGAAGAAATGTGCCCCAGAACTCTCCTCTGTCCTCTCTAAACTCTATAACCTCTGCCTATCTGCTTCCTGTTTTCCTGCCTGTTGGAAGTCCTCCTGTGTAGTTCCTATATTTAAGAATTCTGGCGAACCCTCAGACCCCGCCAATTACCGTCCTATTAGTCTCCTTCCGATCTTCAGCAAAGTTTTCGAAGCCATTATCAACGCCGAGGTGATTCAGCATCTCACAGCCCACAGGCTTCTCTCTGACAAACAGTACGGGTTTCGCTTCACCAGGTCTACTGCTGATATGCTAACGACCATTACCGAGTACATATACCAGGCTCTTGACAAGAATTGTGAAGCCCGAACCGTTGCCTTGGATATCTCCAAAATGTTCGACAGGGTCTGGCACACTGGCCTCTTATGCAAACTGCAGAGCTACGGTATAACTGGACATCTGTTTGACCTCATCCAGTCATTCCTCTCTAACCGCACATTGAAGGGCATGCCTCCCAAAACTACCATACGAACACGGGCATCCCTCAAGGTTCTATCCTAGGTCCCACGCTCTTTCTGATGTACATTAATGATCTCCCCGACGCCATTAGATCCCAAGCAGGCATGTACGCCGATGACACCACAATCTACTCTCGCCTCTATCAAAAACCCGGTGTGGGCGACAAAGTGAACCTCACTGCTGAGCTTGAAAAGGACCTCCAATCCGTAGTGGCCTGGGGTAGGAAATGGCTAGTAAATTTCAATGTTTCTAAAACGAAGCTGTTATCAACTAACCACCATAGACAATCACATCTACCTCCCATTAGTATGGAACAGGCTTGCCTCCCAGAGAGTAAAACACTACGCCTCCTTGGCCTTACACTTTCGGCGGACCTCAAATGGAATGACTATATTGAATCCATTGCCAAATCTGCCGCTATGAAAGTCGGCTCTCTGTGCAGGGCCCGGAAGTTTTTCCCGCCTGAATCTATCCTGCACATATACAAATCTACCATCCGCTCATGTATTGAATACTGCTGCCATATCTGGTCGGGTGCCCCTGCTACTCTCCTTGGGCTTCTTGACAAAATACAAATGAGAATCTGTAACGTGGTTGATACTGACTTGGCAGACTGGCTGCAACCACTCTCTCACCAGTGTGATGTGGCTTCCCTGTGCCTCTTCTACAAGTACTTTCATGGCTTCTGCTCCAGTGAACTTAGATCACTGGTGCTGCCTAAGCACGAATTTACATGAGATACTAGATTAGCAACTAGGTCCCACCCTTTTACAGTTAAACAGATAAGATGTAACCGTAATTTCTACTCCAACAGCTTCTTTTCTCACGCTTCCCGCCTGTGGAAATCCCTTCCACAAGTCTGCTTTCCCGACAGTTACAATCTCCAGGTGTTTAAATGTAGGGTCAATAGACACCTCCTATCACACTAACTTCCAATTATTCTCAGAACACTCTCATCTACCCAACCCTCATTCTCGGTATCCTTACCCACCTATCACCCACCCTCTGACATTTCCTATATTTAACCATCCTTCCTCCACTCTATGTAGTCCCCTTGCTCGGGGTGAAACGCTTATAAAAAAAAAAAAAAAAAAGTCTTTTGAACAGGTGAAGAGGCTCATCCCTTGTTTCCTGTTTAGGATGTGGTTTCCGGCTTTCTCTTTTCCAATCTTTTTACTCTTAAGTAGCCCCCTGCGCATCAGTGGCATTACCACCTTGCTTGGGGTGATATGATTAAAAAAATAAAATATATATTTTTGTTTGCTCTACTTTTGCGCTGGGTACTTCTTGTACTCTGCTTTCGTATTGAGCTCTTTATTGTTAAGGTTTTCGTCTTGGGGTTTTTTTTTCTTTCTCATGAATGCTTGACTTTTTGTTCAAGTATTTTGTTTGTTTCTTTTTTTATTCCCCTACTTTTCCTTCTGGGTTAGTTCCCGGTGGGTTTCAAGACGTTCTTAATTGTAGTTTAATTATTGATAATCTTGACAAAATTAGTTTTGTCGATATTGGTATTATAACTATAATTAATATTAATATATATATGTATATATATATATAGTTTTTTCTCTTGTCATTTTATTCATTTTGTTTGTTTACAGATACACTCAATAAAAAAATATATATATATAAAATAAATCTATAAAAATTATATATATATATATATATATAATTTTTATAGATTTATTTTTATAGATTCGTGTAAAATCCTTTGTAAAATAAAGACGGAAGCTGATGATGATTCACCTGAAATAGGCCCATACTTCCAATTCAACATGAAATAACGTGTCTGCCTTAATTTTCTTATATTTGCTCTATATGTATCTATATGCATATATGCTTAGAGCTCTCGTAGAGAGTTATCCTACCACTGTATGTACAGGATACTCCTTTGGATTCTTCTATACCCACACTGCATGCTGATATATATACTAGCTACATAGCCCAGCATTGCTCAGGTTTTTTAGTGGTTATGTTGAAATAGTAAGGTCAAGTGCTTATTTAGGAAGCTTCAGTATGAGGTTGCTGTGATGGGTAAGTTAAAAAAATGTGAAATAAGTATTGGTTTTTGTTGTATTTGTAAAACTGGATTCATGCTTGGTTAATTTTTCAATAAACAGGAATGGTGTATGTACAGTTAGAAGAACAAGAGCAATCATTACTGAAGCTTTTAATGTGATGAGATGATATTGTGATGTAGAAGAAGTGGATGCATTGCCCCTGCAACATCAGAGGAGTTGGCACCTTGTAAAAAACATGAAATTCTTATGGTATATGATAAAGTAAAAGTTACAAAAAAGACCTGATTTTTGTTGGAATACAACTAAGCATTTCGGAGAAATAAACAATTGCAAAAAGCAACATTTTCCATTAATTTTTGCTGCACCCTGTGTGTCAATCAAAATTTTTGTTTGCTTATCGAGGCATCAGAACTAGAACTACCAGTGACTTGATTTTGAGTGAAGTGTTTGGAGAAAGGCATAAAAGTGCACAACAGACCACCCAAAATTATGTTTGTCATTAATTTTTGATGAACCCTGTACATTGATTCGAAAAAATTTTGTGTAGATTAAAGGTTCGAACCTTGATCTACAAGTTACCAGAATTTGGTTAAATTCACGTAAGGCATCTTGAAGGGGAAGAGTTTGTAAATTCTAAGCATTTCGATGAATTTTGGTTGAAATCAGATGAAAGGTTTTGGAGGTGTAGACTTTGTTAGAGTGGATACACACAGATGCACAGACATATCCCTATATATATATATATATCCCTATATATATATATATCCCTATATATATATATCCCTATATATATATCCCTCTATATATATCCCTATATATATATATATATATATATATATATATATATATATATATATATATATATCCCTATATATATATCCCTATATATATATATCCCTATATATATATATCTCTCCCTATATATCTCTCCCTATATATATCTCCCTATATATATATCCCTATATGTATATCCCTATATATATATATCTCCCTATATATATATATATATATATATATATATATCCCTATATATATATCCCTATATATATATATATATATATATATATATATATATATATATATATATATATATATCCCTATATATATATATCCCTATATATATATCCCTATATATATATATCCCTATATATATATCTCCCTATATATATATCCCTATATATATATATATATATATATATATCCCTTTATATATATATTTTCTGTTTGTAAACGAGTTATTTCACGACCTAGGTTTCTAGCATGAGTGGTGTCTTCAGGCGATTTTCAATAACTGATTTTACCGTTTACCATTTTTCTTTTGTTTTTTAAAGAATGCTCACGTAACTGTTTTCTTTTTTTTAACGCTCAAGTGGCAAGGAATTTTTGAACATGCAATTTTTAAAATTACAATTATAATTTTTAAAATTGCGCGTTCAAAAATTCCCTACCACATGAGCGTTCAAAAAGAAAACACCATTACGTGAGCATTCAAAAAAATTTTTTTTAAAAAACGGTAAACAGTTATTGAAAATCGTCTGAAGGCACCACTAATGGTAGAAACCTAGGTCATGGAATAACTCATTTACAAATGGAAAATTTTCTTAAGTCCTACAATATAATTGGACTGAACACTTTTTATTACAAATGTGCACTGGTCTAATTTTATTATGACCAAAAACTAAGTAATTAAACAATATATATATATATATATATATATATATATATATATATATATATATATATACTGACTTAATGTACTAAACACATGCTAGCTCTTCACTCATCACTTGCTTTCCTTATATTTTGTCATATATTTACCATATTTGTTATCATCATTCTTTTTATTACAATAAATCTTTCTTTTTCTTTTTTCAGAAAATGTTCAATGTTCCAGCATTTACTCCAGAGCAGGAAGATATTCCATTTGCTCGGGTCAACCACAATAAATACATGGTTACCGATTCTACTGGATATATAGGTAATCCTATAATTTAATACAGATGCATAACTACAATTTTAACAACTCATGATTTGAAGCCAATTTTGTCCCAGCAAAATTACTAAAAGTGACTTAAAATTCTCGTAATTACCAGTTTGGTATAAGTTGCTTGGTTGGTTGTTTTGTTTTATGGCATATCAACCTCGGCAGGTCATTTATTGCCAACCAAATTTTATTTATTTATTGCTGGTAATACCTTTTTTCTTTCAACAATTTATTGTTGTTGTTTTTTTATATATAAGTTTTGTGTCTAGTAATACTTTTTTCTTTTCGAGTATCAAGATTCATTGGGATTTGTTTTTAAGGGCAAGGTCCCCAAGTCCTACCCTTGTTATTTAACCCATAACCAGATGGAAGGGACAGATTAATACCTTTCCCAAGGGTACCAGTGCTTAAGTGAATGCAAGGTATTCAACTAGAATTCGAACTCAGCTCACCGATTTCTCTTTCCAAGCCGATATCCACTGCACCACAACACACATTCATCACTATACGCTTACAGCACCTGGTATTCCCAAGCAGTCACCCATCTAAGTACTGACCAGGTTCAACATTGCTTAACTTCGGTGATCGAGCAAGAACCGGTGTATTCAACATGGCTTTTCACTCTTTTCTTTTCTTTTTTTCAATTGGAGTAGATAGACTAAACTATCGCCCGGTTCGCACTCCACCCACATCTATTGAACAGGTGAAGAGTCTCATCCATTGTTCCTTGTTTAGGATGTGGTTTCCGGCTTTCTCTCTTCCAATCTTTTCACTCCTACGTAGCCCCCTGCGCTTCAGTGGCGTTACCGCCTTGCTTAGGGTGATATGATTAAAAAAATAAAAAATAAGTGATTACTACCCTAACACACCATTGCCACTACTAATGATAGTCTTTCAGCAAGAATTATCTCGTTTTTTAACACTAAACTCTAATGAAAACTCTGACAGTAAATAATCAGCTAAAAACTATCTAATCCTTTCTTAGAAAAAAATATATTGCAATCTTGTTACATTATTCTTGACTAGCAGTATAACCTGGCATTGCTCGGGTGTAATGAAAGCTTTAAAACTAATCCATGGTCCTGGAGCTCAGACTCTTTGGACGTCAGCACGAAAGACTAAAAAGCAATAGTTGTTTCCAGTTAAAGCGAAACCGTAGACTGAAAGAAAAATGACTGGATGTAAGACAAATTTTGATTTCCTGGTATCGATATCAAATAAATTTTTTTCATCGTAATCTGAATTTTGAAGGCTAAATAAGTCCTCTGAGTAAATGGTATCATGGCTGAGACTAAGAACTACAATTATATCTACTTAGAGCCAAACCCGATGCAAAAACTAAAATAAAAGGGCTGAAAAAAATACAGACATACAGGCAGATAAACAGACACACACACACACAAACATCTTACCTTATATATATATATTATCGGTTTTCTGCACTATTGTAAGAACTGCAACCTTGAAACTTCTGAATATCGTTTCTTATATCTTTGTTTATGAGTGTATCTAATTTTATTAAAATCGGACCACTCCTTCTATAACCCAATTTTTTCGATTATCAATTTTCGATATTTATTGGGGGTACCTCGACACAAAACCTAGATAAGAACACTCACAGACGCTTATAGTACAACTGTGTAAATTTTCAAGAAAATCAGTTTGGCCGTTTCAGAGTCTATAGGTAACGGACGCACACACACACAAACAAAGTTCCATTTATAAATAAGTTTAGATTTATAAGTACATGCACATATATCAATATTTTTCTGGTGTTGATAAAACAATGCTCAAGATTTTTTATGAAAAGGTCTTAAATAAAAATGGCCATAAAGGCAAATTTAAATACAAAACTCAGTTAAACAAACAAATGAAAAATAATACAAATCAACCATTTAATTTAGAAGTAAAATTCAAATTAGAGCAAATACTTTTTTTAATTTAATTAATAAACACTTCCCTGAAAACTCTGAATTACATAAAATTGTGTGCTATGCAGATTATGAGAGTTTTTAGTGAGTAAAAATCAGAGGCGATATGACTTTCAGTTTTATAACAGGTTTAAGCAACTGGGTACAAATTTTGTCTGTTAAGCAATACCAGTCAAAATTTGTACCCAGTTGCTTAAAAGTTTTGTAACAATAAAGGACCACAAAGATAATTTTCCCAATAGCCCCTCAAACCAGCTCATAAACCCAACAAATATTGAAGTAGGTAAGATAAGCTATTAAATATTAAAAAACCATTTGAGACATACTGAGAATTGCTACTCAAGCCAACCAGTGGAAAAACACAGGTGATTGTATTTCTTGGTTTCGAAAAATTAAAAACAAGAACAATTATATTTTCATAAAATATGACATAAAAATATTTTACCCATCAATATCTGAAAAAGGCTTAATGGAAGCATTAAATTTCACTAAACAGTACATAGATATACCATCCAATCATATAAATATATGATGTAGTCGAAAATCCACACTATTCCACAATGGTGAAGCATAGATTAAAAATATTTGATGTGCCACAAGGCTCATTTGATAGAACTAAAATTTCAAAATGTTATAGTGGAACATCCTGCCATCCCCAAGAATAG
>JBBBDQ010001116.1:3517500-3551935 GCA_037127315.1 Ascarosepion bandense | reverse complement strand
ATATATATATATATGCATACATAAAAAGCAAGATGTTTGTGTGTGTGTGTGTGTGTCTGTTTATCTGTCTGTATCTCCTTTATACAAATCCACAATTTTTATCCGATTCTCACCAAACTTCACACAAATATTCTTTAGGCTGAGTATGAGCTCCAGGACCATGAATTAGTTTTAAAGATTTCATTACACCCGAGCAACGCCGGGCTATACTGCTAGTATACATCTAAATCTTGATTTCTATAAAGTACTTGGTTTTATGAAAGATAATAAAGAATTATAAATAATGAATTTACTGTAAATAGTTGAATATACATTCGATTAATGTTTTATATTTTGAAAATTCGACACTGTTAATCATGAATTTATTATATTTGGAAGACAGATATTATGATATCAAAATAACCTCCTAATATTAGAAATAATAAAGTAGCCTTTATTTTTCGTAATAAGAATTAGAAAGAATCATTGTTCATAAACATATTTTTTAGTAGTCATTTTATTTTTCATAATAAGAATTAGAGAGAATCATTGTTCATAAACATATTTTTAGTAAGTGTTTCTTTTTCTAAGATTTTGCATTTTTATTCTGGCCACAGATCAAATGGAAAGCAGCCAAGGGAGACAAAACTAATGGCGGATATTCATCAGAAATTTTGGAAAAAATATTCAGTGCAGTAAGTTATCAATTTTTGAGTTAAAATTGTTTTCACCTAACTTGTTTCTTTTGTCATTTTTGATAAAATATTTTTCTATTTCTTTTAATAAAACATCCTTGTGTATTGCTGATATCAAAATGAAGTTCTTTTCTACAAAAATTGCAATTATTCTCTGAATGACAAGTGATCCGGCTACTGAATGCACTACTTCAATTCAAATTTCAGTTATGATAATCGACTTTTAGAGGCAACGCTTACAATAACACCCATATAATGTGAGTACTTGGAATAAAAATTTATTCTCTCATTTACGTTTCACTCTTTGTGAACATTATTATATTCATAATATAATAACACTATGTTTCACAAAGGGAACAGAATGGCTGAAAGGAAAAGAAATGACAAACATGCTTTGTTCTCAAGAGTCTTTTATGCACTAAGACATACACAAAACTATATATACGTATATAAACATGTTCCATGCAGAAAATAATGTATCACCTATATCTATATAGCAAAGTAGAGTGTAAGGAGAAACAAAAAGAAAGGGTTTTACATATAATATGGAGATACTCCTGTATCTGGAGAAGCCATGTTTAAGACTCAAGATTCAGATAGGCTGTATTCATCTATGTCCCAGGTGAAAACATATTCCACAGATAAGAAGGAGCAAGTCTTGGGTTTTCCCAAATTGAGGACTGCCTGCAAGCTGGAGTTTCATATATATTCTCAAAGGGAAACAGCACCATAGACTTGTAAGCTGCTGGGGAGGCAAATTTAGCTTACATAATGGCTGCTGTAAACAAACTAAAAATGACCTGTGCTTCTGTCACTGTATAGAGTGACATCATTAAGCGGTCATCATGTGACCCACGTGACTTACCTCCACCAAAGGCAGATAAGCATCTTCTGTATCCCTACAATGTAATTAAACAGCATTATTTTCCTTAGATTTGACATTTAATAAAGTTAAACTCATTGATATTTACCCAGTTTACTATAAAAGTCAGTCAGTTGAGTGCCATACGTGATACATGGTTTGGGCGATCATGTCTTGAAAGAGACATGACTGACTGGGCAGAAGATTATCCCGCAGTAGGTTACCATTGCTTTCTGTGGTAGACTGATTGCCGACCAAGGCTATAGAACCCAATCTGTCCTATTATTTAACCCATAACTGGAGGGAAGAGACAGATTAATACCTTTCCCAGGGGTATTTGTGCATAAGTGAATGAAAGGAATTCAACTGGAATTCAAACTCGGTTCCCCCGATTTGTTGTTCTGGGTCGATATCCATTGCACCACAGCGTACATAATTGAAGAATTACTTCATAGCTAAGGAGCCTGAAAATTATGAGATAGTTTAGAAAGTAGAGGAATATTCCAAAAGTTGACAAGCAGTCAGATCAGACTTGTTGCCAGACATAGTGTCTTCCAGCAGCCGCCTTCTAAATCATCGGCAGCACTACATTCTCAGGGCACGTGTTGAGTCTGATGCCCTGTGGGAAGATGAATAGTGGCATAATGTTGTCATCATTTGTGATCAATCAACCGTGCCACACAAGCAGGAGAACCTATTTATGGCTGTCAGACAATTTCTGTAACCACATCACCCCCTTACACCTGGCCACCTAACTCCCCAGACTGCAACCCCCCCTTGATTATTATGTTTGGGGTGAAGTTGAGTGAGAGATCAACAAAACTCCTTGTATGACCAAAGATGAACCGAAGGCAAGGATTATGGCAGCATTCACCAACTTAAACAAGGAGACTGTCTGAAAGAGTTGCAGGAGATTCCCAAGTTTGTGGTTGAAGCCAATGGTAATTTTATTGAATAAATTTACTTTTTAGTATTTCAAGATATTTTTGTATCATTTCGGTAAATACATCTGTTAAAATGAGATGTCTGTTATTTTAATATACATTATTTTCCTGTATGTTGCAATTTCAAATTGATTGTTCTAATTCCACTTGCCACGCCTTTTTTGGGTGTCTCACTTTCAGTTTAGTAACTTTAAGTAACCTTTCCACGTACTTGGGGAGTTAAGTTATAATATCTCACATCAGAAAACAATGCAAATTTAAAACATTTTGTCTTATAATGTGTACACTTTTATTTATCTTTTGTTTTTATTAATAATGATCTGACAAATCCCATTTATTGAATTGCCATTTTGTTTGTCATCTTTTACAGTTTTTATTTATCAAATACAGTAAAAAGATTTCATATTTTGCTTGTGGTTATTTATCTAGTTACCATTCAATGTATCTAATACAAAAATATCAACTTTATTTGGATTTATTCTTGAAATATTAAAATTTTTAAGTTTTTTGTAAGCAAAACCCTGCAAAAATTAGGGATTTCTGGACATTTTTTCAGACAAATTTTAAAACTAAATACTCGAAAATTGGGAAAACTTATGGATCTAATTTTTGATGTCTGTATTTATCATATCAAATCCCAGCTTTCACATTAAGTGCAATGTGAATTTTCTAAAAATATGAAAAATCAACCTTCCCTAAAAGATGGCCATTATACGAGTATGAGAGAGATGGATATACATAAGATTCAGTCAGTCAGTAAAGTGCCATACGTGATACACGCTTGGGCGATCACGTCTCGAAAGAGATATGACTAACTGGGCAGAAGATTATCCCGCAGTAGGTTGCCATTACTTTCTGCAGTAGACGTGTTGCAAACCAAGGCTATAGAACCCAATCTGTCTTGCTATTTAACCCATAGCTGGAGAGAGAAACTGGATTTTGAACTCAGCTTTCCAATTTCTCATTCTGAGCCAACATCCACTGCACCACAACACATGTCCACATAAAATTATCTGTTTAAAAAAAACATTTTTTATGATAATTACTGTTATTGAAATTATTATTTCTGTTATTCTAACCCCAACTGGCATTAGTTTTCAATTTCATTGATAGTTGTCTCAATTTTTCTTTTTTTGACAGTATGGTGAAGTGACAGCCTTGGTTGTATCAAGTAAAAAAAATGGATCAGCTATTGTAGAGTTTTCAACTACAACCACTGCAGTAAGTACTCTTTGCTTTTTTACCAAGTTACTCTGATAGAAATAAACTGAACTCTTAGAGTAATACTACCTTGCAGAGTTTATTTTAAAGATAATTACATTTATTCAGTGAATAAAAACAATATTATCTTATATAGATGCCTACAGCAAATATCAGTTTTCCTTATTAATCATAAATTTCTTTACATCCTCTCTCGATTTTAACCAATTTTTGTTCCCTGTATTATCATCAGTTCTTTTAGTGGTTGTCAGTTCCAAACATTTTTCACTGCTCACCTGTATAGTAAATATTCAAAAGCATACCAAAATTGTTTGGTAAAAGTTTGTTACTAGTTCATAAACTGATTTTATAATGTATTGAAAAAATACCAAAGAGAGAGAACAAATAAAGCTAACTTATGTAGTGGATGTTGCTGCTACTATCATATCAAGATATGAAAAAGTTGGCCTGAAAACTTGCCTGCTCCTAGAAAAAGAAAACAGCGACGAAAGAGAAAAATATTGCAAATTCAACCAACTGATCATCCTGTAGAAATAATATAACACTAACATTATCGTGCTACTGAAATACCAGCCAACTAATATTTCTTTTCTGTTACTTATTTGGACTTGCTTGTAATTTTGTAATTATTCGATATATATAAATATATATAAATCTACACCGTATCATTGCGATTTTGAATCTGTTTTTTTATCATATACCAATCCCTCACAAGTCTACATCAGCCTTGTTAAGTGATAAAAGTTCTTCCAAATAAAAAATATTTTAGTAATTATATATCCACACTCCCACACATGGGGGCTTCACTGTTATGAATGTGTGTATGGTAGCATGAGAGAACAAAGAAAACAAAAAGTGCTGCGAGTGAGGCTAAAAGAAAACAAGAATTGTTGAGATAAAATTCTTTGTATTACTAATACAGAGGATCAAGTCAGAATTTCTCTTTGTGGATAAGGGAAATAGCCTGGAGGAAAGAGAGAGTCAGTAGGAGTTGATGCATGTTTTGGGTCAGTAACCAAGGTCATGTTGGTAACTTACCCATTTGCTGCAACTTCTTGCCAGTGTCATGAGTGACATTCTTAAAAACGCCTATGGTGGATCATGACTCATTGATTTTTGTCATGTTTTTGCTTTGGTTTTATGATTAGTTCCTGTATTCTTTTTTTTTTTTTTTTTTTTTTTGTGTGTGTGTGTTAGCTGGACATGATACCTAGAGCCCCTGTACAGAAGGCAGCATATTTATTTTTTGTTTTCTTACTTAACATTCATATCTGGCTAACAGGTTTTTCTGATGTAGAGTGAATCAGAAAAAGATCTAGTTTGAAACAGTATAGCATCGCGTAGCTTAAACACACTGTTCAGAATAAATTTCTACATTTCATTTCTACTTAATTTTCTATTGAATCTGAGGCCATCTTGAAATTATTTACCTATTTATTCTGTTGGGGTTTTTCTTTGTCAAAAATGAAATAAGATTATTCCTTGTCTTTAGAAATAAATGACAGTAAATAAGACAGCATCATCCTGACTGACAAGTTCTTTAGTATTATATTTCTCAACAGTTTATTCTAAAATATTTTTTTTTTTTACTTTTTTTAAAACATTGTTATTTCTTATTGCCCAAAGTGTATATTAGAGCTAAATTAGAAAAAAAAAAATGGAACTCGTTTATGTTCAGAAAGTGTAAACTGGTAATGGGTTAGCACTTAAATAGAAAAAATTCAACATCCCATTGGTTTTAACATATTCCATTTTTACATACTTAGATATTTCACATCAGTTATTTACTACATGACTCTGATGTAAATAATATTTTCAAACTATCCAGAACGAATAAGCAAATACTGGGAATTTGTAACAAACATAAAAATATTTTCCAAGGTATTTTTTGAAAACAATTACAAGATGCTCGGCTTTTTTTTTTATTTTAACCTGCTAAATTACGAGACCGGCAATAAAAGGAGTCTTTGGTTATTTTCTTTTGGCATTATCATTTAAAATTATAAATTGAATTTTTGTTTGCATTTTCAGATATGAAGTAAAAAAAAATAATTTTAAAAAAGTTAAATTTCTGTTCAAATTTGAAATCCATTTATCACTGACAATGCTTTTAAAATTTGTTACAAAGGAAAGAAAAAAGTAATTTTAATCATAGAAAAGACAAATTATAACAATAAAAAAAATGAAATATTTTTCAAGGTTGAAGTTTCAAAATATTTGGTCAGGGGTTATAACTTTTTTCATTATTTTTTCTCCTTCAGCAAAAGGTTTTGCTCTGTGAACGAGGCCATGAAGAGAATCCTCTGACTTTCTCTTGGATTGATGCATCTTCTAGCCCTAAAGTTGCCCCGCCTCCAGTACCCAGCAAATGGGATAAAGATGACGACGACGACAACGTTTTGATACACAAAGTAAGACATCAGTTATTAATTAAAGATGTTTTAAATTTAGTGATGGTTTTCCCTAAAGTGTTTGAGTTGTACAAAGTGAGTTTTGATCTCTCTTCATTTCATCTGATACTCACTCTTCGTTCAATATGTTGGCAAATCCCAAAGTTGGATATCTGTCAAAAAGAGAAGAACTTGTACAGTGTTTCACACAACAACTTTCTACTTATCTGATTTTTTTTTCTTTGTACTACAGAGACAACAATGTTAGGAACATTAATGACAAAGTGGAAAAAAAAAAGAAAACTTTTTTAGTGATACGTTTGGTCTTTTAGGACTTTATTGGACTAAAGTGATGTTTACATTGATGTAACTTCATGTACATGAAGGGGAAGAGACAATTTTTAAATTTCTTTTTTTTTTTTCATAGATGTGTCTGAGTATAGAGCCAATTTATTTAAATCTAAACTTATTTATAAATGGAACTTTGTCTGTGTGTGTGTGTGTGTGTCTGTTACCTATAGACTCCAAAACAGCTGAAACGATTTTCTTGAAAATTTACACAGTCGTACTATAAGCGTCTGTGAGTGTTCTTAGCTAGGTTTTGTGTCGAGGTACCGCCGATAAATATCGATAATTGAAAAAATTGGGTTATAGAAGGAGTGGTCTGATTTTAATCAAATTTGATACGCTCATAGACAAAGACATGACAAACAATATTCAGAAGTTTCAAGGTTGCAGTTCTTACAATAGTGCACAAAATTAATAATATATATATATATATATATATATAAAAGGCAAGATGTTTGTGTGTGTATCTGTTTATCTGCCTGTATGTCTGTATTTTTTTCAACCCTTTTATTTTAGTTTTTGCTTTGGGTTTGGCTCTAAGTAGGTATAATTGTAGTTTTTAGTCTCAGCCATGATACCATTTACTCAGAGGACTTATTTAGCCTTCAAAATTCAGTTTATGATGAAAAAAGCTCATTTGATATCGATACCAGGAAATCAAAATTTGACTTACATCCATTCATTTTCTTTCAGTCTACGGTTTCGCTTTAACTGGAAGCAACTATTGCTGTTTAGTCTTTCGTACCAACGTCCAAAGAGTCTGAGCTCAAGGACCATGGATTAGTTTTAAAGCTTTCATTACATCCAAGCAACGCTGGGCTATACTGCTAGTAATCAATAATAAAAACATAAACAAAAGGTTTATATTTTTATTACTTTTTTTTATTAAGTGTCCCACATTGTGATAATAGAAGATCTGTCGAGAGTGTTGAAATCTAGAAACCTGAACAATAAATTTACTGTGGATGACCTGACATAACAAAGATTAGAACAATAATCCAAATATGAAGAGTGTAAATAAGTCTTTTATTGTTTTAGAAGTTCTAATAAATTTTATGTTAAGCTTAAATAAATTATTTTCAATTGTAGTTGTGATAAAGTTGCTATATATATATATATATATATATATATATTTTTATTCAGATACTTTAATCCAAGCAGAAAAAGCAGGAAGGTAAATTCCAAAAACCCGATCCTAATTAATATTAAAAATTTTATTTTAATATTAAAAAATGATACAGGAAGAGAGCTCCATGTAATAAAATATTACAGCACAAATATAAATTAAAATAGGATTAATTCAATGATGTTGGATGATCATTTCGATATGAAAATCCCCACAGGGGATAACACATCACCTCAGCAACAGAAAAATCCTTTCAAAAACTGGAAAAAAATCAGACTGATTTTTCTCCAGTTTCTGAAAGGATTTTTCTGTTGCTGAGGTGATGTGTTATCCCCTGTGGGGATTTTCATATCGAAATGATCATCCAACATCATTGAATTAATCCTATTTTAATTTATATATATATATATATATATATATATAATATTTCTCCTAAAGTCCTGGGGCCTTCTAAGTGTTCGGTTTATTTGAAGGTTCCTTAAATTGGGGATAAGGGCCAAAGTTTAGTTAATCAGGTCAGCAAAACTGTTTCTGGTTGTTTTCCATCTGTTGCTCTGCGGTGTATTTTTCGGACTAGGTCTGCGTTTGCCTTTTCGTAAGGAGGAATTGCTCTACATCAAATTGAATAATTTGAAATATGAATTTAATTGCCAGTGTGCTGCTGGTTATGTGGGGCGTACAACCTTACATTTGTAAACAAGAATCAATCAACATGTACCTTCGAAAATACTATTAGGCAAAATAGGTAGCATTTGTTGTCTTCCCTCTACCAATATGGAATCGGCTATTGCTCAACATCTAGTAGAAAATATAGCCTGTGCTAAGTCGTATAAGAAAGAGTGGTTCAAAGTGTTACATGTGGCTTGTTCTAATAATCAATTAAAGATTTTGGAATGAGTCTGCATATCCCTACGAAAACCTTCTCTTTGCCGGCAGAAGGATTTCTTTAAGTCTCTTTATTTGTTGGCGGATATTTTATTTTAACTGTCCCTCGATAATTATTTACACGTCATTTCTCCTCCCCTCGTTATAAATACATATTTGTATGTATATTTATTTTAAAGTTTCCCCTATTTTTGCTCTTCATTTTTGTTGCTGTTTTTCGTTTGATTTGTGATTCTAACAATTTTCTCCTGATGAGATGTTGGCCGAAAGAGCTTTAGAGACTATAAATAAATTCCTTGTTTTTAAAGTTTTGTATAAATTTTGTACCTCCAAACACTTGTGTGTATATATATATATATATATATATATATATATATATATATATGAACATTATATAAAAATTTATGTATCATTTTCTCCCAGAGACAGCTTACTGCTGTATCATGTTGAAACACCTTTCCTCTACAATCACCAAAGTTAAGCAACGTCAAGCCTGGTCTGTACCTAGATGGGTTACTACTTGTAAATATCAGATGCTGTAAGCTTTAATGGGCAGCTGGTGCAATAGATAATGCCTCAGAATTATTAATTGAATAGTCAAGTTCTAATTCCAGTTGAGTGTGTTAAATTAACTTATGCACAAATAGCCCCGGAAAAGACTTTTTACTAGAAATTCCTTTGGTGATATAAAGACATTAAATGTGTGTGCATCAGTAGATACTACTGGATTGTCAGTTATATGAGGTTTTTGATAGAAAATAGTACAAAATTTACATTGTAATCTTTAGTACTCTGCATTATTAATATTACTTCCATTTCCACTGCATTTTTTTTTTCAAGGCTTCTCAGTTGCAGTATCCTTATTATTAATTTCACTCAAAGTTGTTTTTTTGTTGCAATAGCAGGATATGTCAACACAACTATGAAATTCAAACACTATGTGATAAAGGCTAAGTAGAAATATTAAAGTGGGGAAACCATTTAATAAAACAGTTGCCCTGTGTTTTGTATCCAAAATACAAATGCTGTTATGTTGCATGTACAGAAATATTGTGAAATAAATACAGACGACGTAATAGTATAAAGTAGGTGTATTACCAGGAAGAGAAGTATTTACAAAAGATGCGGTTAGTCGAAATACAGAACAAGGGTTTAGTAGAACGTATTGTCGTGAGACGTAAGAGTTGACAAATAGAACACTTCCGATCCAATACCAGAAATACCCGATTGACTCGTTCACTCGGCTTACTTCCTCGACTGACTTCCGAGGTACTCCTTGAGGTATCATCACTACTACTTTATGTAGAGCTTGGAACAGTCCATTACTGTAGAAAAAGGTGGAGAGCGCCCCAACACTAACACAATTAGATTATTCTCTGTAATTTTCTCTTCTATATGGTGTTTATTTGGTATGGCACACTTATTATTTTTGAAATATTTTCTACACGGCACAACTATTTTGTCCTAGAATTCAAAAATTCCTCATTTAGAATAATTCCCACCCGTTGACTATTCCAGAAAAGTTCTTGTATTTGACACAAAAGAGTACATGACAAAATGCTGTATGCAATTTTGGGCTGTCATTATTAGATTACAATTTCTTATCTGGAGAAAGGCATTTTAAAGTATCAGTTTTTATTTACTATATAAATATAATAGAATAAATTTTAAAATTATGAAGATAATATTATATAAACATTATTTGTTATGGTTTAATTGGATATAGGAAAATTAGCTTTTAATCAATACTAACATGGTACCCATCAAAAATGAAAAGGGTCATAGGCTGACCAAGATACTCTCATTGAAGGTAACAAAATGAGGTTTATTTTTCAACTCCTTGTGATCCACAAACCTTTTCTATTGGTGTTGCAGTGCTTGGATCCCAGTTGATTGAGAGCAGATATGACATCATTGCAATACAGGTTCTCAGCCAAGTGTTTTTCATGTTGAGGAACAGATGATCGTCAGATACAGCCAAATTAGAAAAATAAGGAAGATTATCAGCCAGTCATGCACGGCAAACATCGAAACCAAGCTACAACCTCTCTCTCTCTCTCTCTCTCTCTCTCTCTCTCTCTCTCTATATATATATATATATATATATATATACATATATATATATATAGGATTAATTAGAAAAATTAAATATAGAAAAATTGCGCAAAATAATTTCCAACAACAACTAAGAAATACGTTAAAATTATGTAGTAAAAATAGTAATATTTATAGAAAAAGTGACAAATCGAATAATATATATACTATGTCCAAATCGCAATATAATAGAGAAGTAAAGAATTCCGTAGCCAAACATTATAAGAAAATAGCACCTGACATTGTATCTAATTTAAATAAAGAGGCTACTACATTAGTAGCTAAATTTAAACTACTCAATAGGGTTGAAACTTGTGTGCAGGAGCTTTGTCCTAATGATACAAAAACTCTTGTTAGTTTTCCTGGACATTTTGTTTTGATAGCCCTTCTTAATTGCCTCAGCAAGTTGGCATAGCCCTCTCCAATGATGGTGTGGCTCTTTGGAAGATAAACACAATGCTTTTATATCTAAAAAAAAAACTAAGACCATCACCTTCCCTGAAGATGAAATGACCTTGGTGGTCTTTGGAGCAAGTGAAGACGGGTGTTTCCATTGCATAGATTGTCTTTTTGTCTCTGGCTCAAAGTAATGAACACAGCACACATCTTGGGTTAAGAAATGTTCAAGGAAACCAGCTGGATCTTCCTCTAACAATTTGATCAGGTGTTGGAAAATGTGGCATCCACTGAGCAGAAACCTTCATCATGCGAAGCTAATAGCACAGAATATTCTCAACTCTCTCACGGGATATGTTGATAGCATTGGTTATTTGAGTTATAAACATCTGTGACTATATGGTGAACATGTTCAATGCTTTCCTCGGTGGTGGCAGTTGAAGGCTGTCCAGACCATGAGTCCTGTTCCAGATTCTCCCTTTCACTCCTAAATTCAGTTGCCTACTTTTGCACTAAAACATCATCCTTTAATGTGGCAGCCATATCAGCATGAATGTTCTTGGGGGTAAACCCTTTTTCTGCAGGAATTTGATATCACCATATTGCCAAATTTTGTCCACTTTCGGGAGAAGTCATTACTAGTTACATTTAAAGTCTTCTTTGAACAGTCAGTTGTCAGTTTATCTGGAAATAAACAATGTATTTTTTTTTTTATATATATAAGCGTTTCACCCCGAGCAAGGCATGTCACTGCCACTACTGCACAGGGGGCTACATAGAGTGGAGAAAGGATGATTAAATATAGGAAATGTCAGAGGGTGGGTGATAGGCGAGTGGGGATACCAAGAATGGTTAAATATAGGAAATGTCAGAGGGTGGGTGATAGGCAGGTAAGGATACCGAGAATGAGGGTTGGGTAAATGAGAGTGTTCTGAGAATAATTAGGAGTTAGTGTGATAGGACGTGTCTATTGACCCTACATTTAAACACCTGGAGATTGTGGCTGTCGGGAAAGCAGACTTGTGGAAGGGAGTTCCAAAGGCGGGAAGCACGAGAAAAGAAGCTGTTGGAGTAGAATTTACGGTTACATCTTATTTGTTTAACTGTAAAAGGGTGGGACCTAGTTGCTAATCTAGTATTTCGTGTAAATTCGTGCTTAGGCGGCACCAGTGATCTAAGCTCATCGGAGCAGAAGCCATGAAAGTACTTGTAGAAGAGGCACAGGGAAGCCACATCACGCCGGTGAGAGAGTGGTTGCAGCCGGTCTGCCAAGTCAGTATCAACCGCGTTACAGATCCTCCTTTGTATTTTGTCAAGAAGCCCAAGGAGAGCAGCTGGGGCACCTGACCAGATATGGCAGCAATATTCAATACATGGGAGGATGGTAGATTTGTATATGTGCAGAATAGATTTAGGTGGGAAAAACTTCCGGGCCCTGCATAGAGAGCCGACTTTCATAGCAGCAGATTTGACAATGGATTTGATATAGTCATTCCATTTGAGGTCCGCCAAAGGTGTAAGGCCAAGGAGGCGTAGTATTTTACTCTCTGGGAGGCTAGCCTGTCCCATGCTAATGGGAGGTAGATGCGATTGTCTATGGTGGTTAGTTGATAACAGCTTCGTTTTAGAGGCATTGAAATTTACTAGCCATTTCCTACCCCAGGCCACTATGGATTGGAGGTCCTTTTCAAGTACAGCAGTGAGGTCCACTTTGTCGTCCACACCTAATTTTTGATCGATGCGAGAGTAGATTGTTGTGTCATCGGCATACATGCCAACTTGGGATCTAATGGTGTCGGGGAGATCATTAATGTAGATCAGGAAGAGCGTGGGACCTAGGATAGAACCTTGAGGGACGCCCGCATTCGTATGGTAGTTTTAGGAGGCATGCCCATTTAATACCATCTTCAATGTGCGGTTAGAGAGGAATGACTGGATGAGGTCAAACAGATGTTCAGTTATCCCATAGCTCTGCAGTTTGCACAAGAGGCCAGCATGCCAGACCCTGTCGAACGCTTTGGAGATATCCAAGACAACAGTTCGGGCTTCGCCATTCTTGTCAAGTGCCCGGTATATGTACTCGGTAATGGTCGTTAGCATATCAGCAGTAGACCTGGTGAAGCGGAACCCGTACTGTTTGTCAGAGAGAAGCCTGTTGGCCGTGAGATGCTGAATCACCTCGGTGTTGATAATGGCTTCGAAAACTTTGCCAAAGATCGGAAGGAGACTAATAGGACGGTAATTGGCGGGGTCTGAGGGTTTGCCAGAATTCTAAAATATAGGAACTACACAGGAGGACTTCCAACAGTCAGGAAAACAGGAAGCAGATAGACAGAGGTTATAGAGTTTAGAGAGGACAGAGGAGAGTTCTGGGGCACATTTCTTCAGTACTATGACTGGGATTCCGTCACTGCCGCTCACTTTGTGTGGGTCAAGTTGTGCAATTATCTTGGCGACCAGCAAGGGTGTAATGTGGACGTTGTTTAGTTGAGCCTTAGTTCTGGGTGGGAAGTCGGGTGTAGGTATTCCTAACGAGTCCAGTGTCGAATTGGTGGAGAATCTACGAGCAAAGCATTCAGCCTTGTCCGCTGGGTAGGTGAGAACTTCAAACTCATTGATTAGTGGGGGTATTGAAGTCTTGTTCTTGTTGAGCACGCTTTTGCAGAGACGCCAGTAATCTTTGGAGCCAAACATAGAGGATGCTATGCGTTAGCTCATTCTGGTAGCAAACGCCCTCTTAGCATCGTTCAGTACTTTTTTATACTTGTTCCGTGCTGAGGTGAAAAGGCGCCTGTTTTGGTTCGACGAGCAGCTTCGATAGAGCCGGAAGTAATGGTTCCGGTGGGTAATGGCGGCCGAGCAAGCGGGTGAGAACCGGGGGGACGAATTTGGTTTTAGTTGGAATTTCCTGGCCGGGATAAAAGCATCGATGCCAGCCTTAACCCAAGAGGAGACCTCGGAGGCACAGTCTTCGACAGGAAGATGGAAGACGTTGTTCCAGGGGACGTCGCAGAGGAAGTCTCGGAATGAGTCCCAGTCTGCTCTCTGGTAGCAGTATGATATTCTGCTGGTTTGGTTTTCTTGGGTAGAGTTAGTGTGGATTGAGATGTTGACGGAGACTACGGCGTGGTCAGAGTTTCGGAGGGGGCAGAGTTGCCTGGTAGTGCAGGAGTCTGGGATGGAGGTTAAGCAAAGGTCGAGTAAAGAGTCCCTTCCATTAGAGTTATTAGAGAAACATGTGGGGAAGTCCACCACTTGCGTTAGAGCTTGGGTTATTGAAAAATACATGGTGCGGATCCCAGCAAGGTCGGTGGCTGAGTTTTCAAGCCACTTGGTGTGGTGGGCGTTAAAATCGCCAAATATTAATCCCAAATAAAATTAGTTAAATAATAATTCCATAAAAGAAAAATTTGAAATCATTTACGCGCTTTTGTTTGTTAGACATTAAATTATGCCGCTTAGCATCCTCCATAATTTACCTTAATTTTCAGTTAGCCTGATGAGCATTTTTTTAAATTTAAAAGTTAAAAAAAATGACATTTTTACTTTTGTTTATAAGTACTTTTTGCAAAATAAAATCCTTACATTTGCCTTCAAAGGGTGAAACGTGTCATCTAAGATAAGTTTTCCTTTTGTCTTTATTCATATTGTCCTTTTACAGATATATATTTTAGTTATATCTGTGATTTTACACACACACACACACATAGTCAACAAATGCCCATCTGTTCCTTATTCCATGTAACATTATTGAGCAAACAGTTGTGAAGTGTAAGTAAAAAAAACAACAAAAAAACATTTGCGAAGAATGAAAAAAAGGGCTGAATGGATAATGAGAAAGACTGAAACTAAAAGCTTTTATTACTCCTTTACCCCTCTGAACTTCTTAACTCGGTGAAGTTTCTTTTGTTTTTTTTTTTCTCTTCTTTTGGAACATGATGCACATCTTATCTAGATTGACTAGCAGTATAGCCCGGCATTGCTTGGGTGTTATGAAAGCTTTAATACTAATCCATGGTCCTGGAGATCAGATTCAGCCTAAAGAATATTTGTGTGAAGTTTGGTGAGAATTGGATAAAAATTGTGAATTTCTATAAAGGACATACAGACAGATAAACAGACACACACACACACACACACATAAACATCTTGCCTTTTATATATATATATTATCGATTTTCTGCACTACTGTAAGAACTGCAACCTTGAAACTTATGAATATCGTTTCTTATGTCTTTGTCTATGAGTGTATCAAATTTGATTAAAATTGGACCACTCCTTCTATAACCTGATTTTTTCGATTATCGATTTTCAATATTTATTGGGAGTACTTCGGCACAAAACCTAGCTAAGAACACTCGCAGACGCTTGTAATACAACTGTAAATTTTCAAGATAATCGGTTCAGCCGTTTCGGAGTTTATAGGTAATGGGGACACACACATAGACAAAGTTCCATTTATAAATAAGTTTAGATTAGATAATAGATTGAATTCTGTTAGAATTGAGAAGAAACAGTAGACATGAAAAAAAGAAATGTTTTATTGTTGGCACTTTTATTGATTTTGTTTTCTAGGCTCCATCTCAGTTTTCCCAACAGACTTATACGTACCAACCAATGACTGTCCAGGAGAGAGACTATGAAAGTTTAGTACTTCGGAAGCTGAGACAAGCAGAAGAGAGGAAACGCCTTACTGAACAAATGATGAAAGAAGATCAAGAATCGGCCTGAATGTGTGTGTATGTTTGTGAGCATATGATTGCAATTTCTTTTCTTTTTTTTTATCTGAATTAAACCGTTGCTTTGGGATTTTTAAAAAGAAGCCACTTTTAAAATGGCATTAATTTATTGTAAATTTGTAAAGTAAAAATTACACGATTGTTTAGTTTTTGAAAATTGTTCATTAGACAGTTGTAAAAAATGAAGAAATGTAACTTTGGCAGATTTGTAAGCAATCACTTCTGTCTTTTTTTTTATAATCATATCGCCCCATGCAAGGCATTTTACTGCCACTGTTTTGCAGGGGGTTACATAGGAGGAACGTTATGAGAAAGAGTGACAGGTTATAGGGAGTGTCAGGAAGTAGGTAAGAGAAGAATGATTGTGGCCATAAAATGAGGGATCAGTTTATATATTGATTGTAATGTATAATTAATCCCCCACTTTATATCCACATTATAATAGCATAGAATTTTTTTTATAATATCACCCCAAGCAAGGCATTTTACTGCCACTGTTTTGCAGGGGTTACATAGGAGGAAAGTTATGAGAAAAAGTGACAGGTTATAGGGGATCTCAGGAAGTGGGTAAGAGAAGGATGAGAATACTGATGAGAGTGGAGTGAACGGAGAAGAGAGCATGAGAGAGAGTATGCAGGTTAGTGAGATAAGAGATGACTTATTCTTGGAGATTGTAGCTGTCGGGAAAACAAGTAAATGGAAGGGAATTCCACAGGCAGGAAGTGTGAGAAAAGAAGCTGAGGGAGTAGAATTTGGAAAAGGAAACATTCTAAGATTGGTTTGGAAAGGAGTCTTTTTGTTCATCATCTCAGCTCATCCATTCTACAACCTTCTTCAGACATATAATTCATAATTGTATTTGTGAGATGAAGCATTAGCAATTATTATTAACTTTTAATTAATGTTTCTTTTATTTTATTTCAATTTATTACAATTCTCAGATCAATCTTCATATAAATAATTTTTAACACTATTACATCTAATACTGCTAGTCTGCTGGTTAGTTTTTGTCATCTAATCAATATGGTGTTGCCATGGTAATGCATGCTCCTAAGAATAAGGAACACAAGTTCAAGTCTCATTAGCGGCTTAGTTTTATTTCCAGTTTGATGCTGTTTAATAATTAGAAGAATAAAATTTCGAAGTTTTGATAAAAGAGCAACTGAAATAAAATGGCAACGTTTATTTTGTCTAGAACATGGGCCCATAACGACCAAGGATTGAGGAAGACACCAGATTTATTATGGCTGTTTCATTTTTAGTCAAATCTTTTCTTCATCCAAACACAGTATTAAACGAAGCATGAAAAAAAAGTCATCCTTTACTCACGCTCTTTCTCTATCATCGTATTTATTTGATGGGGGTCTAAATTAAAGCAAAATATAGAAATTGCAAATTATTTACACTATTCTGGTTTTTGTCCTCATCTTTGTCATATTTACGATGGTTTGGCTGTTGTACACTTCAGCCTTCTTCAGGTGATATATACATTGAACTGAACCCTTTATTTCACCTTACATTGTTCTAGTTCCATGTGCTATGCCTCTTCTGGATGTCTCAATTTCAGTTATCTCCCTTTAGTAACTCAACTCACCAAGTTTTTTGTTATTTGGTGTGTGCCAAGTATTGAACTTAATACTCTTTGGATAAAGTCACTAGATTACTTCATCCAATGCTTTAATCCACTGGACCGTGTGTCCCCGGTTGATGAAATAATGGGTTCGGTTTGAAATTCCAATGTATATTATCCAAAGAAAATTTGGGTGTACAATGGTTGAAATGTCATGAATATGACAATAAAGATGAGGACAACAGTCCAAACAATGTAAATAGTGTAAATAATTACAGGTACTGACATGATTTTATCACAAATAGAAAATTTCTGAAAGCACTTGGAAGGTTCCTGGGGAATATACAGCGGTTGTAAGGGATCTCATCTGCTTTGGGTGGGGATTCCCGTTAGTGCCAGTTTTTTTTTTTTTTAGCAGTTGTCACAGCAACACCTTTGCTCAGAGGTTACTCACCACGTGTTTCGTGCTCAGTAAAGATATTCAAAATGTCAAAAAGTTCTGCATTTATATATTTTTTGTAAGTGTCATAATGATATTTTTTGTATGCACACAAAAAGTACAGAGCATTATTTTTACATGAAATCTTAATTTCACCACTTAAAGATCCAAGTGACGTTATATATATATTTTTTTTTAACCATATCACCCCAAGCAAGGCGATAATGCCACTGATGCACAGGGGGCTATGAAATAAAAAGATTGGAAAAGAGAAAGCCGGAAACCACATCCTAACCAGGGAACAAGGTATGAGCCTCTTCACCTGTTCAATAGACGTGGGTGGAGTGTGAACCGGGCGATAGTTTAGTCTATCTACTCGAATTGAAAAAAATAAAAAAAAGAAAAGAGTGAAAAGATTGGAAAAGAGAAAAACCGGAAACCGCATCTTAAACAGGAAAACTAGCATCATTACATATATATGTACGTACACAAAATTTATTAAATTTTATATAAACTATCTTCAGGGTATATGTATAAATTATGTTAGAAAATGTAAAGGGATGTTGTGTTTGTTTGGAGTCCATTCCCAAGCTGCCTCATTTTACAGATGCTGGATACGAATTGTATTTCGAAATCCAAAACACTTTTGGTCCTGAGTGTCTCAAATAAAGGATTCTCAATCTGGATTAGATTTTCCCCTCAGTGAGAATCGATAGAAAATGTTTAACTCAAAAGCCGACATTCACTTCCCATTTGTTACCTTTCTATATGTCAGTCAAGTGCCATACGTGAAACACACTTGGGCGATCATGTCTCAAAAGAAACATGACTGAACGGGCAGAAGATTATCCCGCAGTAGGTTGCCATTGCTTTTTGCGGTAGACTAGTTGCTAGCCAAGGCTATAGAACCCAATCTGTCCTGTTATTTAATCCATAACTGGAAGGAAGAGACAGATTAATACCTTTCCCAAGGGTATTTGCATGTAAGTGAATGCAATGAATTCAACAGGAATTTGAACTCGGCTCCCCACTTTCTCGTTCCGAGCTGATATCCAATGCACCACAACGACATGCAAACTTATCTCCTTCTTTGTTGTTATTATAACACTTCAGCCATTATGTTGTCCGGCCTTCAGGTGCATGCCAACCTGTGTAATCTACAGGGAATTCCAAATTGAACCTTTCGTTTAATGGGGGTGGGGTTAGATTGTTCTCATTTCCCTGCCCAGGTCTAGGGACATCTCACCTAGTTCTTATTTTTAGTATGACTTGGTTATTGCTCGTCCTATTTCCACTGGGATTGAATTCACAATTATTATGTCTTCAAATTGCTGAAACAAGATTTTAATCTTATAGACCAGGCCGGGGGTTGCCAAACTGGAGTATGTGTACCCCTCAGAAGGTACTTTAAGAGAATAACTGCTACCATACAATACATGACATAATATCCATCCAGATCACACTACTCTTTTTTTCTTTTTTTTTTTCAATTTCCTCATTTCAGTAAGCAAAGCATTTAATTAAGTTATATCAACAGTGGGTGAATTTTCACTATTATGAAACCTCCTGCTGTCATAATCTGTACCCGTACCAGACCTGAAAGATCAGGTACGGGACATTTATACTAACTCGAGACTGTGGCAGGCAGTGCTGCACACTTGCCAGAGGCAGTATCTCTCAGTTTTGACACGAACAGCTAAGATCTAACAATGTGACTCGTCACTAGCACTGTTGCCATAGCCTTGTTGTAGGTAGAAGTTGCCTAAATTATTTATTTTTCTTTTTGATCCTCAATTTTTAGGGATAAACAGGAATTTATAAAAATGCCATGGGATATAAAAGAACAAAAAGATTGTGAAGCTCTAAACTGCTGTCTCTTTGGAGAACTTAGAGCCCTAAACCTAAGTTGCCTGCTGATGATCATGTTTGACGCACTCACCAAAGCTACTTCTGTTGGAGACCTGCTGTCATTTGTCTTTCTTTTTTATTAATAGCTGCAATAATGTATTTATTTTTATGCTAGGCTTACTAAGCTAAAACTAGTTTGTGCAGTTTATGAGGGCATTAAAAAAACAAAAAACAAAATAGTTACCTCTTTTTTTCCTTGTTTAATCTTTAGAATGACTAATTGAGATCAGTCAGTCAGTTAAGTGCCATACGTGATACACACTTGGGCGATTATGTCTTGAAAGAGACACGACTGCCTGAGCAGAACATTTTCCCCGCAGTAGGTTGCCATTACTTTGTCGTAGACTGGTTGCTGACCAAGGCTATAGAACCCAATCTGTCCTGAACTAAAGTGAAGTGGAAGATTAATACCTTTCCCAAGGATATTTGTGCGTAAGTGAATGCAATGAATTCAACTGGAAATTGAACTCTGCTCCCTGGATTCTTGTTCTGAGTTGATATCCACTGCACCACAACGAATTGAGATCACATGATCCAAAAGAATTTGTACGTCTTCCCAAGTATAAAATACCATCTGCAATTATAAGCCAGACATTTTGGACATGACATTAAAATACATCCAACAGCAAGACCTCTGATTTGTGGTAGCACTTGTTAGGATCCCAGCTATGGGAAAATAGTTAACCCACAATTTGGGATCAAATACAATAAAGTTAAAAGTACATTTTTATAGTAAAAATACCAGCATTAAATTTTCATAGTAAAAAAAAACTTACAGCAATATATTTTGTGTAAAAGAAATTATTAATGCTGTGAAGAAAATTAAATTTTGGCATTAAATAACCCATAAGAAGTTGATATACTGTTAAACAAATCCTCCATAAGCCAGATTTCTGGTTTGCAAATATATATATATACTAGCAGTATAGCCCGGTGTTTCTCGGGTGTAATGAAAGCTTTAAAACTAATCCATGATCCTGGAGCTCAGACTCAGCCTAAAGAATATTTGTGTGAAGTTTGGTGAGAATCGGATAAAAAATTGTGGAATTGTGTAAAGGACATACAGACAGATAAACAGACACACACACACACACACAAACATCTTGCCTTTTATATATATATATATATTATCGATTTTCTGCACTATTGTAAGAACTGCAACCTGGAAACTTCTGAATATTGTTTCTTATGTCTTTGTCTATGAGTGTATCAAATTTGATTAAAATTGGACCACTCCTTCTATAACCCGATTTTCGATATTTATCGGGGGTACCTCGACACGAAATCTAGCTAAGAACACTCACAGACGTTTATAGTACAACTGTGTAAATTTTCAAGAAAATCGGTTCAGCCATTTCGGAGTCTATAGGTAACGGACACACACACACACACACACACACATATAGTAATTATAAGATTTCTTTGGTGCACTTTAGACTTTATATATTATTTTATCTTTATTGTAGAAAAAACCAAAAAAAACTTTGTGCAAAATTACCTCATGTAGTTTCGGAAACATGGTTTTGTTACTTAGAAGTTAAATACTCTAAAATGTTTATTTCTAAAAGCAAATTCACTGATGATCAACTTTCTTTAGTTTGCATAATCTTTATTTCTGTTTTTAAATAAAAAAAATGTTGAATTTTTATCACGATTCTTATAACGAAATGTAACCATTTAATTTTAATTGATATAAAGAAATAATTTATTGATTCTTTTTCTTTTTTTCTTCCTAATGTTAAAAAGTCTTCCCCAAGAAAGTGAATTTAATGTTTTGTTGTGTAATTTGAAGACTTTTCTTCAATTATGTTTTTACACTGCAGAATTTATTTAAAAATGCTATTATTTTGTGCATAAAGTTAATTTAATATTTTTCTCTGATATTGTTATTCATAAATATGTTAATAATAAAATGTAATTTTTTATGAGTAACTTGTGTTCTACTTTCTAAAAGAAAATATGTTGAATTATAATTTAGTTTACTGTAAAAAAAAAAAAAAAGCAGCAGATATATTTCATGCTACAAAATTAATGAAAAAAGAAATATGTACAGTTAATATAATTAAATTCGATAACTTTAATCCAAAATTTTTAGGTATAGTAAATGAGGTGTACAAAATGTTAACTCTAACCCTGCTGCTAAACCCCAAATTTTTAAGAGTCAACTTTTTTTACTACAATAATTGTAAAGATTATAATCCCTTGATTAATGCACCTAATCTGTATTAGGATATGTCAGTCAGTCAGTTAAGTGCCATACATGATACACACTTGGGCGATCATGTCTGGAAAGAGACATGACTGGGCAGAAGATTATCCCACAGTAGGTTGCCATTGCTTTCTGCGGTAGACTGGTTGCCGACCAAGGCTATAAAACCCAATCTGTCCTATTATTTAACCCATAACTGGAAGGAAGAGATGGATTAATACCTTTCCCAAGGGTATTTGCGCGTAAGTGAATGTAAGGAGTTCAACTGGAATTCGAACTCGGCTCCCCAATTTCTCGTTTCAAGCCGATATCCAATGCACCACAACGTACATTAGGATATGTACTAGTCAAAAATGCATTAATCAAATATATTAACTGATAGGAAATTATTTAATTTGTACCTCAAATTTTAGTCTCGTTCACAGTTAATTTCTAATTTGCATATTTTTAATTAAATCTAGGTATCTACTAGAAGATACAATAAAAATGCTATGAATTAATGTTTATTAATCAGATTCTTTATGAAAAAACCTATTTAGGATGGTTTTCAGTATAATATTCTTTTGTTCTTCATGTAATTGGCAGTATGGAAAAATTGCTCCTTTAATATTTCCAAACATATCGTAATCATTAGTATTTTAACCTGAAAATTTTATACATTATCTTTCTGTAGCAAAAAATCTGGGATTCTGTTGTACAGACACTGGAAACTCCTCCGCCATGAATTCTAATTTAACAGGCACTGACGTAAATGGCTTTATCACGTCCCTGCTTATATGCCCTTCTGCCATGGTAATGGTGTCAAAATAGCTTGCAGCAAAAAACCTGGGATCCTGTAGCACAGTCACTGAATTCTGGTTTAACACGCACTGACATGAACTCTGCGGAATGCACAAATTCTGACTGACTGCTCAACAAAAATTTGCCTTTTTTATACGTTCTTGCCAAGCCAGAGAATTTGCATATTGGGTACACTGCCAGCTTTGATCCGACTTACTGATGCATGTACCTTGTCATTTCAGCGCCAATGCTCGGACAGTGTGCCTCGCTAGCAAGCTGTTCATACATTTAGGAAACTCTACTCCTCTTAGATCTCCAAGGTAATTTTCCACAGTAAATGCATACTTCTTTTATATTTTGATAATTTTTAATAAATGTAAATGTGTGTATCTAATTCAGTCAGTTAAGTGCCATGTGTGAAACGCGCTTGGGCGATCATGTCTTGAAAGAGACATGACTGACTGGGCAGAAGATTATCCCGCATTAGGTTGCCATCACTTTCTGCGGTAGACTGGTTGCCGACCAAGGCTATAGAACCCAATCTGTCCTGTTATTTGACTCATAGCTAGAAGGGGAAGAGATGTATTATATTATTAAGTAGTAATTAGTGGGGAATCAGTTTCTTACTTTATAACAATAGAAAACCAGTCCCCCACTTTATGACCAGTAGAAGTCTTAATCATGATTCCAACTATTATATTCAGTCAGTCAGTTCCATACGTGAAACACGCTTAGGTGATCACGTCTCGAAAGAGACATGACTGACTGGGCAGAAGATTATCCCGCAGTAGGTTGCCATTGCTTTCTACGGTAGACTGGTTGCCAACCAAGGCTATAGAACCCAGTCCGTCCTGTTATTTGACCCATTGCTGGAGGGAAGAGACAGATTAATACCCTTTCCAAGGGTATTTGTGCGTATATGATTGCAACGAATTCAACTGGAATTCGAACTCGGCTCTCGGATTTCTCGTTCCGAGTCGCTATCCACTGGACCACAACGCACATCCTAATTAAATCTAATTAAATTGTTCATTTTCTTAGTTAAACAAAGAATCTGAAATTTCCTTTTAAAACCTTCAAAACAAACAAGAAAAAAAAATTAAACCATTATAAAAATTTTGATAGAGACAAATATTCAACCCTCCTTTTTTTTCAACGGTACTGTAATTACTTATATAACGTAATACTTGACAAACAAAATAGTTACCCATTTATAGATTTTAGCAAATGTTTAATTAATTGGTAACTATAAAAAATTAGTTTTCAATTACTATGGTTAAAATGAAGAATTTTTTTCTTTACTAAGCAAATATTATATAGCACTAATTGAATTTGGATATAAAAAAAATTTAGTGCACAAGTCAAAAACACATTAATAATTGGGGGATTCCAGTCTTTATGACAATAAATCGGCATAAAAATTGTTACTTTATTGTTATTTAAAAATAAAGTTACTTTCATGTCATATTTTTGGTCTTGAAGTCATCATTCTGATGTGGTTTTTATTTCAATAAAACTTTTCAATGTGGATAATTAATTCAATGATTATAATGCATCTAACATTTTTCTACCCCCCTTGTTAACAAGAGGGGAAGTGCTGGATCTAAAACACCTCCAAATTATTTAATTGTAATCGGAACTTTGTATATTTTTTCGTTTTTCTTTACTAAGATAAAAAGGATTAATTTCTCAAGCCAAATTAATTCTGCTTTTAATATCTACTTTTTTTTCTTAAGCCGACTATGCCAAGAAGCTACTGCAAACCCAAACAGTAACTAAAAAAGAACATTGTTCCCAGTGATATGATGAGATTTGAAATAGGCCTCCAGCTCTTGTTATGACCTTTCGCTACAATTTAGCTTTAAATAAAGAATGCCATAGCTCAAAATGAATTTGTATAATTTGAAAATATCACCATTTGCTCTTATCTAATCTAAACTTATTTATAAATGGAACTTTGTGTGTGTGTGTCTGTTACCTATAGACTCCGAAATGGCTGAATCGATTTTCTTGAAAATTTACACAGTTGTACAATAAGCGCCTGTGAGTGTTCTTAGCTAGGTTTTGTGTCGAGGTACCCTCGATAAATATCGAAAATCGATAAAAATCTGGTTATAGAACGAGTGGTCCGATTTTAATCAAATTTGATACACTCATAGACAAAGACATAAGAAACGATATTCAGAAGTTTCAAGGTTACAGTTCTTACAATAGTGCAGAAAATCGATTATATATATATATATATATAAAGGCAAGATGTTTGTGTGTGTGTCTGTTTATCTGCCTGCATGTCAGTATTTTTTTTCAGCCCATTTATTTTAGTTTTTGCTTCGGGTTTGGCTCTAAGTAGGTATAATTGTAGTTCTTGGTCTCAGCCATGATACCATTTACTCAGAGGACTTATTTAGCCTTCAAAATTCAGTTTACGACGAAAAAAACTTATTTGATATCGATACCAGGAAATCAAAATTTGACTTGCATCCATTCATTTTTCTTTCAGTCTACGGTTTTGCTTTAACTGGAAACAACTATTGCTTTTTAGTGTTTTGTGCCAACGTCCAAAGTGTCTGAGCTCCAGGACCATAGATTAGTTTTAAAGCTTTCGTTACACCCGGGTAACACTGCTAGTTTAAATATAGTTACAATGAAATGAAAAATGAAGCTGAATAATATCAGTGACCAGAAGAAATTTGTATCATTTTCTTGTAAAAGTTGAAACAAAGTTAGATAATGAATAATTTATAATTCAATTAAATGTTAAATATCTTTTGGAGAAGTAAGGGGCACGACGACATTTTCTCATAAGCATGAAGTTAGCTCAGAGCTAAATATTAACTAGTACATAAACCTTTGTAAATTGAAAATATTTGTTGAAATGTGCCAAATTTAAGAAACACAAATAAACTCAAACTTTATAAGATTTTACAATACAAAATAGTATAGATAACTATTGTACAAACTTCTCATGTTTAAAACTATTAAATTGTTAGGTAGGTTAAAAGTAGTCTACTTTATCATCTCCTGCCACTTCTGTTTGGCTGAAAGTCACAATATATGGAAGGTTAGCAGCTGACATGTTGGGGTGAGGCTTTTCAGTTGGTGAGTCACTATAAGAGTGATTGGATGCAAATATATTCATAGGAAATAACTGTCCATTTGGAGAACAATTCATTACAACCTTCTTCCATCATTAGCAAGTAAAACATGAAAAAGATTGTGTATGCAATATAGATTAATAAAAGAAAAATTAGAAGATACTTAGATTCATTGTCAAATATTCCTTTTAGACAATATAAACAATACTGTTTAGGCAAACAATTTTTATATACACACAAGTCTCTCTTGACATTTAAATACAAAAAATTAATTTAAAAACGTTTAATTGGTTATATTTCAAGAATAAAAGTTGTGATGTAAATATCTTGTAAATAAAATATGCATTTTTAAAAAAGTCTCTACTGTTTCGTTTCAATCATTCAAAGTGAATAAGCGTATTGTAGATCGTTTAACTGACAGGATATTTTATCAACTACATAAACATACTAAGTTCAAAGCCCAAAACTTGTCCAGTCAAATCTGAAAATTTGCCTTGTAGTGGACAGCGCCTGATTGCTTTTAGATTCTCATCAACTGTTTTGATTATCACTTTAACCTGTTTGGAGTCTTTCGGGGTGTTGTCGTACCATCTACCCAAGCTTTATTTTTTTTTATATGAGTGCGGCTTAAATAACGAACATGTTATGTCGTTTAAAGGTTTAACGACTGTGAAAATGCTAAAGCATTTAAAAACACTCAAAACAGAAAACGCTAAATTATTTTTAGTGTATTGAACAGTCTTTTAAATGCAATTCAGATAATGGGCCTCACATCAGTGAGTGGGGGCCGATACGCGAAAAAGCCACTGAGAGGAAGGACCTGAAACGGTGCATATTCTCTCCTGATGACCCGACATTAAACCGCTGAAAATCTACAAAACAAGGTAAGCTGTTTCTTTCAAACACAACATCTTATGTTGTCCGCTTGCTTCGTGTTGAGTTTCTGTTACCATTCCGGTAGCAATTTTAATCTGAAAATGATTCAAGATAATTTGTAGATGAAGTCAGTGAAAGCAAAATTCTGAAAATCCCAAGTTTATTAAAGCTATTCAACAAAAATATCAAATCCCAGTTTGTCCTTTGCTTTTTAAAAGAATGTGAAATAGGAAATTGCCAAAATATATTCAGTTTCTCAAGATGCCCAGAACAAGACTAGTGGGTGATTAAATCATTTTAAAATAAAACTTATTTAGCAAAAAAGCACTAAAAGGGGTCATCGGTCTTGTTCAAGTTAGTCAAATAACATTTTTCACTTGAATCCTAAAAGGCTTGATATAACTTCATGGTTGACAAGACTGTCTCAGTAAAAGTCATCAAACACATAAACGATTCACAAACCCAAATGTACAGAACTAGATTATCTTAAAAAATTATTTGCTTTGAACATCACCATGAACTACAATTGTTGGTGTGAGGATTATAGCGGTACAAAACACACTGAACAAAGGAATGAAGAATTCAGATATTTTATCTAAATTTTTGAGCCCAGTTATCGCATTATTTTTATCGATTTTAAAATGCACAAAGAAAAAGCAACAAGTTAAAACACATTTTATTTACAAATTTCAGCAGAAAAGAAAATTTTGAAGACATTCACAGAATGCAACTCATTTTTGGCACAAAGAAATGAATTTACTTAACATCAAAATTCTTAAAAATATTTCCAGTACCATTTTTTTTTTTATTTTACAAATGATTTATTGAGAAAAGGGGTAGGGAGCAAAGAATTTTATTTTACAAAAATTACTGCAATTTCTTTGAGGCTAAATATTGTTAACTTTTTTCAAACCCAAATCTGAAAAATTATTGAGTCACTAAAACATCAATGAATGTAACCCAGATTATCAAGTCAGTATTTAAAAAAAAAAGTACTTGATTATTTAACAGATTAGTTTTATATTAGGTGAAATAGTGAAACTAGTTGCTTCCATACAGAAAGCATTTGGCATTCATTAAATAAAGTTTTACTGTCAGTTGAAATTTAAAATAAAATTCCAAACAGGTTTTTAGGGAATTAGAAAATTAAACTTCAATTTCTCTCTTCATTTTTTTTTTTATTGATAGAAGTATCATTCCAAAACTTTTGTTTAAGATTTTTTTTAAAAATTACACTGAAACCTTAAATTGAGAAGACTGGATGAATTTGGAAATTATGATCAGTGAATTAGGGGAATAAAGAAATCAAATGTTTTTTTTTTTAAGATTTAGAAATGAAACATGATTAAAAGTCTTATTTCAAGACATCAAAGAATCTTGATAAGACAATCATTTGAGAATTTATTAGTTATATATATAAAATAATTAGTTGTAGGTTTTATGAATCAAAATTTGTTTTCCCTTCATATAATTCTGGCCAGCTTCCATTATTGAGAGAAAAATTGTATCTCCCCTCTTTCATACACTATTTCAAGGGGCAGAAAATCTAGAAGTTCTATTTAGATAAGTGCTATTAACATTCAAAATGTTATTCACTGCCATTAAAACTGCATTGCAATCATCCAATCCATGACACATTTTTTTTTTACAACAAAAAATAAAAATGTTCACGGTGTTAAATTTTGAGTTATAAACTATTTTGCAGTTTAAGGTTCTAAACATAATAGCAACATCTGTATTCTACTATAAACCATGAAGATTCAATTGAATAGTTTATTTACTAAATATTGTGCAAGACCAACAGAATAGAGTTTTAATCTCTCGATTCAGAAGTAACAAACTCTAAGATTAGCTATTAAACAACAATGAAGAAGATTCCATTGAACAAAACTTATTTTAGATTAATGATAATAGAAAACAAAAATTCTATAAAAAATGGTTTTCCTTTATTGGTTAAATTTAAATTCTCAGTCAATGTAAGCTTAAAGGTTGACCCCCAAAACCTTAACGAACCATTATAGCACTTTGGCTGTCAACTGAACGCCATTGTCATTGGATGGGATGAAATAAAAGAAACGCATTCGAGAAAAAAATGTCAACAATTTTCTTTTATGTGACAAAAATGGTCCATGGTTTAATAAAAGTGTGAAAAGGTTGTTTAGTTGACTCGCCGGGCATGGAGAGGATGAAATTCTAGAAACCAGTCTCTAATCATTCTTCTGGATATGGAACCATCTGGAAGTCTTGGAATTTCTGGATGGAATTTGATGCCACCTCTTAGCTGTTTGAAGGAAGCAGAATTTTCTGGAAATGAAAAGAGACATAAATGTCTTTTGCATCTGTACTCGACGAATTGATATTCAAGATAGAAAATAAGAATTTAAAAATAACGTTTGCAAGTAATGGAAATTGCTTACCGTTCACAAAGTTTTGAAGTTCTTTTGCATCAACATCTCTCTGTTTCACAACAAGAGCAGTTGGAACTTCTCCAGCCTCTGCATCAGGCAGCCCAACCACAGCGACATCTAATACTGCAGGATGATTTAATAACAAGTCTTCAATTTCTTCAGGGGAGACCTGCATAAGCAAACCATTTGAAATCTTCAAAAATTTTTCAACATTCATAACAAAAACGTTCTATTTCCGGCTTTTTAACAAATTGTTGCTTTCATTATTTGGACCAAGAGTTGAAAATATTTACTAATCCAAGGAACTTTGGTAAATAGTTTGTGTTTGATTTTATTTTATGGAATTGTAAATCTATGAGAAGGTAAATTTTGGAGTCATTTCCAAACCTTTTTTGAAAATTTAATTCTTCAGTATATTTTTCTAATTTTATAAATAAAAGAGAGGCAGGCAGAATCAATCATTCTGTTTGCACTGCAAATGATCTCCACCCTTCTGTATGGTCAAGGCCTGGATTTTGTGTTGTTGGGACATCAAATGTCTAGAATGGTTCCAGCAAATAAAGCTCTGAAGGATCCCTTGCATCAGTTGGGAAGACTGCATTGCCAACAACAAAGTCCTCCCTAGAATCAAGGCAACCATTCTTCAACATCGCCTTTGCTGGGTGAGTTATGTGTTCATAATGCATCCCACACATTCTTCTGTTAAGAGAACTTGCAAGAAACAAGAGGCCCAAAACAACGCTTCAAGGACCAGCTGAAAACATGCTTGACACAGACCAATAGTGACTCTGAGACTTGGGAAACAGTTGCTGCAAATAGGCCTTCCTGGCTTAAGAACGGCCAAGAGAAGTGTGTGTGTCTGTGGGTGGGGAGATCATGACATCATCCAGCCATGCCCACTATTCTCTGTGACTCCTGCTCATGACTTTTCAGATGTAGGCTGGGTGTTCACAGCCAATTTCATCACTGACACCAGATTTTAGAAATGGAATAAGAAGAACGATGACAGCACATGAAGAAGTCATGGGTTGGCATATTTTAGACAAGAAACCTATTGCCATTGGACAGTATATTTATTTTGATAGAATGATTAAATTGTTCTGTAGGTCAACGGGTATTGTAATTCCGCAAGTATAATATGCAATTTTTCTAAAAAAATAAGAAAAATTAGGAGTGCGTATTTAGCACAGCTACAAAAAAAACAAATCTTTAAAAAATTTGTCATTTTCAGTTGTGAAATGACTACTCACCACAAACATATGACAATTTGACACTAACATTTAATGATTACGACCCCATAAGGATGTCACGTAATCACACGTATCTAACAATACTTACAATTTAGAATAATATTATTCTATGTTTAAAACCACTTTTTGTGAAAAATTTACAGCTATGTGATGAACTATGGGTGTTGCCATTTCTGCATGATATGTTCAGATTGTTTGAGACTACCAGAATAAGAAAGTTTATTTTGGTGGCAAAACCTGTGTATAAGTTAAACAACCAGCAGTTCACAACATTCTTGCAAGAACAGACCTTATTCTTACCTACTCTTATTCTTACTTTAAAATACCCCTGATTAAAAATGAATTAAGAAAGAACAAGGTACCCCAGTGAATTTAGGAGAAAAGTTTAAAAAAGGGTTAACAAGTCTCCTCAGTGGGCACAATATAGGTATTTCCTTTTAGAATTGTAATAATCAGAAATTTTGATAAACGTCTTCAATTGCAGCTTGAATAAAAGTAGATGCTGGCCATAATGAAATTGGAGTAGTACCATTGATTACCAAACAAGGGGTTTGTATTGTGTGTGAGAAGAATAATTTTTCCACACTTTCAGCACAATTTTAGGGGTGCATATTTTGGATGAAGGAGTGTTATGCTAGGGGAAATACAGTAACTTGTGATGGTAGAGTCAATGTGTTTCAGGAAACGTAACAATGCTGAAAGTGTCATATATATTACAGGTGTCCATTTTATAATGTATAGGATTTCTTGATATAATAAAGGTTCAACATGGTTTTCAGATACCAGCAGCAAAAAAATCTTTACACTTGTGGAAATCTGAAAACATTAAGCCTTACCTGACATCCCTTGTACTTGATGACAGGCTTTGTTTTGTCAACAATTGTGTAATGACCTTCTTCACTGCATACACCAATATCACCTGCAATTAAAAAAGAATCAAAGATTTTACTTGTAAAATCTCAGTGCCTATGTTAGATTTATACCTTCATATATAGGTTGTACCTAACTTTCTCAAAACTTAATGTAACAAACCTTCCAATTGACCATCATTAATACCCTATTGTTGGGACTCGTAGGGTGCCAGATAAGTGATATTGGTAGATAAAGAAACAAAGAGAAGAATTGTTTTCTATGTCATAAACTTTTGATGTAAACATGCCACTATCAGGATTTTTCCAAAGTTCTACTTTAAATAAGTACTTCTTGTATTCATTGAAACCCCGACTGCAGCTAAACATTGGCAGGTTATAACAGAGGTATGCAAAATGATTTGTAGAAGTACGTTAAGGGGGTTTAAAAATGCTCAAAAGCAGCTAGCGCCAGGTCAGTCTTGCTACCGAGAAAATCTGAAATTGCTATCGTGGAAACTAGTGCTAGAACACCAACTGAGCCAAATTACTGACAGGTAGAAATTGGTGATGAGAAACTTGTATCTAGCTTCAGTTAGAATAGCATTTTAAAAATATCAATGGGAAAACAATTCAGAGATGAGAAGAAAGATTCAGGCTTTCAACAGGTTTTGAATATTCTTGGTGCAATTAACACTCAACATATATGTTGACATTTTACTACAGCAAAAGCATTGTTAAATTTTGTGATTAGAAACAGTAAAACTAAATAGAACAGAATTTTAACAATAAGAGAAGTTTACACACACACACTCATATTATATATATATATATAATATCTCCAAATAAGTAGGAATGAAGAAAATAATTACAACATTCAAAACATTAATTTAAAACTGTGTTCAATATAAAAATAGATCAATAAATATTTATTAATTATTACTTTAGAACATGTGTAAACTACTACAAAATTGAACATTTTGTTTTGACATTGAAAGAACAATGTCTCATCGGGTAATTAATAATGATGATAATAAATGTTTTATTAAAAAAAGATTTTTTTAAAAAAACCACTTCCCTTTATTTTTGGAATTTTTTTTTCTTTTTGTACAAGGTAAAAAGATATTAAAAAGTGGGGAAAGAAAGAGGGAAATATGAAAATTTTAATTTTAATTTTACTTTATTCCAATTTTTTATATTAGGTCTAATGAATTTATATCTTTGTGTTATGTTTTTTTTAAATATCCTTTATTTTACGTTTTATGAATAATCATTCTGTTTGTGTATGGGCTTTGATTTTTTTTTTAATGCCAAAAGATTTAACTTAAAAGAATGTAACCAATGTCTATATCTGTCTGCAATTCACTTCCGGACAAAATTTAAAATTTCTCTCTCTTGGCTTTTTCCATTATCTCTCCCCTTTCTTCCCTCTGTACATTTTCTCACTTTTTTCCTCTTTATTTTCCTTTTCACTTTCTACTCCTTCTGTATCTTTCCTTTTCCTCTATAGAAGTACAATTTGTTTTTTTTTTAATGCCAAAACATTTGAGCCCAGACACTGTGTCTGTAATTCACTTCTGGCCAAAATTGAAAATTTCTCTCTCTTAGCCATTTCCATTGGCTCTTTCCTCTCTATATTTTCTCACTTATTTTCCTCTTCACTTTCTATTTCTTCTGCATCTTTCCTTTTCCTCTTCCTTTTCCTTTTGTTGATACTAGTACAATTCTTTTTTCAAAAATGCCCAAAAGCTGTAACTGATATCAATATCTGTCTGCAATTCACTTCTGGCCAAAATTTAAAATTTCTTTCAGCCATTTCCATTGGCTCTTTCCTCTCTATATTTTCTCTCTTATTTTCCTCTTCACTTTCTATTTTTTCTGCATCTTTCTCTTTCCTTTCTTGATTTCTCATCTTATTTTCTGATATTTTCTTCCCTCTTTCTTAGTCTGCACATCTTCTAAAGTAATTAGATATATATATATATATATATATATAGGAAAGAATATTAATAAAAAGTTTTGAATTTAAAAATGTACTTTTTTTGAACAGTATTTGTTTATTTTTATTATATTTTATATTTCAGACCGCCCTCGGTCCTTCATCAGAAACAAGTGATTTTTAAATTTGAATTAAAAACGTATTTCACGATAGCGTTCGGATATTTTTTGTTTGGATTAGAAAAATTAAAAAACTTCTTCACTTTCTGCAACAACTTCCACAATACAATCAAATTTACCATGGAGTACTCATACACATCCGTCCCTTTCTTAGACATCATGGTAAAATTAAATAAACATACACTTTCCACCAGTCTATACAACAAACCCACAAACCAACATAAATTCCTACACTTTAACAGTTGCCATCCTCTCAAATTAAAAAAAATCTATCGTATACAGCTCATTTATTAGAATAAAACGCATTTGCTCAGACCATCCAGATTTTCTAAACAACATTAACAACCTAACAAAACAGTTTCTAAAATGTAAATATCCAATAAAAATAATAAAGGAAGCACTACATAAAACCATCCACATAGATCGTAGCACACTTCTCACATACAAAAAACGAAAAGATAACAACCGAATTCCCATGGTTTTTAACCATAATCAATATTCCTACACACTTATCAAAAATTTAAAAAATGATTACAGGAACCTCCAATCAAACAAAAACATCAAAGACATTTTCGATAAACCACCCATAAATGCAAAGAAACAAACACCCAACCTATCAACTATCCTCACTTCTAACAAATATTTAAATAATACAAACCTATCAGGGAATTTAAAATGTGGAAAGCCTCGCTGTTTAATTTGTAAACATTTAATAACAGACAAAACATTCTCTGTACCCAACACCAAAATAAAATTACACCCACCAAACCTTACTTGTGACAGCAAAAACATCATCTACTTTCTCTTCTGCTCAATTTGCCCCAACAGTGGATATATCGGCGAATCCGGTAATAGCTTTAGATTTCGCTTCAATAATCACAAACTAAATATACGACAAAAAAATGTATACTCCCCAATTGCAGCCCATTTTAATCAACCTGATCATACTTTAGAAAATTGCAAATGTTTACTAATAGACTCCAATTTTAGTTCTACATACACACGCAGAAAGAAAGAAACATACTGGATTTTAAAATTAAATACACACAAGCTAGGGTTAAATAGGGACTGAGGTGTGTTGAATCTTTACAAATATTTCAATAGCTAAAAAATTTTTTTCAGATATTCCAAGAAATTTTTATCTAAAACAAACAGACTTTCTCTACGGACGTGCCACATGTTGTGAACAAACACACCACGTGATGTAAACAAAAAATATCCAAACGCTATCGTGAAATACGTTTCTAATTCAAAT
>JBBBDQ010001116.1:3425000-3515000 GCA_037127315.1 Ascarosepion bandense | reverse complement strand
TTTTCGGTGTAAAAGACATTGGAATCAATTGAGACCCAGACACACTACAGATGTCACGGAAAATACCAAAGAAATTTCAATGGAAGTCTTGTATGACACATTTGAAATTCTCATTCCAGTAAGTCAACATTTGCCAATGGAAGTATTTCTGACCTCAAGGTCAGAGGTACCAGTATGTCAAATGCCACTACGGCAGGAAGATTTAAGGTGAAAAAGACTTAGAAAAAATGTTGACTGATTATGTCCAGACTCTAAAAGAGAAATATTGAAAATTTCACAGGAAAAATTTAGCTCAGGGTGTGTGATGTAATGAAAAGGTAATGAATATATATACACTTTGGTTCCCCCTCACTGGAATGTAACTGGCTAGTGTCAGCTATAAATATAGACTAAGGCAAGGACGTCCAGAAATCCAGAGGTCTACAAGTCTTTCATTAGAGATCTACGTCTATTGACTACAGCTACGTCTCAGGATACTGCATACAGCGAGTACTAGATTGTCCTACCCGGTTACATTTGCCTAAACCACTTAACTACCTCAAATGATATATATATATATATATATATATATATATATATATATATATATCCCTTTCCAGGACATATCAGATTATAAACAGAATATTTACTCAAATACAAGTATCGATCAAAAAGAATGGTCAAATAATTTCACACACACACACACATATATATATATATATATATATATATATATATATATATATATAAGTAACTAACCTAAAGAGCCAACGAACCTACCAAGGTTTCACCTAACGGGATCTTCTTAACCTTCCCTGAAGATCCAGTTAGGTGAAACTTTGGTAGGGTCGTTGGCTCTTTAGGTTAGTTATTTACTTTGTTTGATCTACTTGTGTATTGAGTGCTTTTTGTTTTAGGTTACTCGTCTCGGGGCTTTTTTCTTTGGGCTACATACTTTGACTGATGTTCAAGTGCTTAGCTCGTTCTTTTTTTATTACTATTTTTTCCTTCTGCATATGTACTCAGAGGGTTTTTCGAAACAAGTATAGCGATAATTTTACACACACACATATATATATAACTATTTTAATATTTATATACAAATTTAATCTTTGAAGTTGATAATAAATATTTCTCATCTCTTACTATGCTGAGTCTGTCAGTTTCATTCAGCTCATGCCTTTACATTTATAAGCCCCGTCTGTAGTCAAAATTTCCCCATTTGAATTTTAGGATAGTTTCACCATTTTCATTAAGCTCTAAATTTTATATTATTAGCTGTAAAATACATTTACTATGTCTGTTTTTGAATTGAATGCAATCTTTGTTCTAAAACTAAGAGAAATTTTACTGATGTTGGGTCATTCATCTTAGCTGCGTGTGTGTGTAAGAGAGAGGAAAAAAAAAAAAAAAAGACCTGTTCTCATCCAACCATCTCCCAGCAGCATTTTTTCATTTTCATTATAAGATTTCCAAAATTGCGTAGCTACACTTGGTCCTCTCAAACAGATTTCGCCTTCTTTTCCAACTGACAATTCTTCATGAGTGTTGGGATCGATTACCTGAAAACAAAAAGACACAGCATTCAATTTTTGTTGTTTTCTTTTTACAGTCTCAAAAACGCAACTGCGAATCCATTAAACAATCTATCAAATCTTGAAGATCCAAAAAGTAAGAAAAATTATAAACACTGACAACAATATCAATGTCAATAAATATTCCTGGTGATGTGAATTTTATTGCAAGACTAAACTTGCCTAGAATCAAAAGCAACTAATAGTCAAACAAACAAGTTAACCACAGCCCTACAGAAGGTTCTTGCAAATACTAATCAGAAAAGACATTTTATTGTTTGGTAAAAGTCATTCTGCTGCTACAAATAATAATTCTTCATGTGCCGTGTCCCTTCAGGATGTAGGCGATCATGGACTTCCATTTGGCTTTGTCTCTTGTCGCTCAATTTTTCTCTTGGTATCTCTTCTAAGCCCTGCTCCGTCAACCATTTGCTCAGGCCTAACAACTACGCCTCACGCTGCTTTCCCCTGTCTCTTCTATTTATCCGACCTGTGAGTATCAAGTTTTCCACAAGTAATTATTATTCCAATAATGCAACCATTATGGATATTATCATTTTGTTAAGAGAATATAAGTTGAAAAACAATATTGAACAATTTCTGAGATGAGGAATTATGACATGATCATTTACTTGGGACAGTAGCTGATTTATTGGAACTGTCATCCTCATCTTGATTGTTATAATTATGTTTTGGCCATTGTAACCACTGACCTTCTTCGGAGGTGTTAAAGCTCTTGAAATTTCAAACCAAGGTCTTCATTTAGTGCACCCAGTTTGTGAGCCGCTAGCCTTCCTGGGCATATTAATAAATTGCCCTAGGATTCATGACAGCCATATATTGTCAGCCAGTCTTTTCTGGTTGATATTTGATTCTTATTTGCCACCATCTATCCAGGCTGAAGAAAAGGGATTATTCAGTGTCAAAACAGAAGTCAATATTCACCTGCAAGAACAGTTTCTGTGATATAAGGTTGGATGATAACTGGCAGAAAAACCCTGTCTACATTGGAGGCATGTTGAAAAGGATTCAGACAATCGGCAGTCCATCTAACATCAGGAGAATGTTCAAAAGCAGCATCATCCTTCTTCAAACCAAAACTAAGTCTATCAGATGAGAACATGACAGAGAACTGTATCTACAGCATTCCATGCAGTTGTGGCATATGGACCATAAAAGGTAAGACAGGATATTCTCTAAAGATAGGATTGGAGAACATAAGCTCTACTCCATCAACAGTCCATGTCATCAGGTACGGCTGATTATGTGTGAAGTGAAAGTTGCAGACATTAAACATAATATAGGTTGAGAATATTTATCCAAAATTCTTGGAACCAGAAGTGCTTTGGTTTTCAGATTTTTTTTCAAATTTTGGCATACAGACTTAATTTGTATATATTTCTATAAAAATGGATCAGTTTGGGAATAGAACCCAAGCATAAACACGATTTCCCTTTACATTTCATAACACAGCTAATATACATATACCCTGAAAGTAGTTTCATATAAACAACATATACCCTGAATGTAGTTTTATATAAAATTTAATACATTTTATGTACGTACAGATATTTGAGCACGAAAATAAATAATCTCCAAACAGAGATGTTGCTGTGACAATCACTAACAGAAAACTGGGTTCAATGTAGGCTATATCGCTGGGCTGAGGAATCCCCACCAAGGGCAGATGTGGTTACTTACAACAACTGTACATCACCTAGGAAACGTCACAGTGCTTTCTGAAATTTTCCACTTATGGTAAGTCATGTCAACACTTGAAAAAGTTTAGATTTGAGGTTGACAATTTTTCAATTTGGGAAGAACAGTATATCAAAAAGTACAAGACTCACACGTTGCATGAAGTAGATACATTGCTAGTGAACTGCTTGTCAGTATAATCACTCTACTCTACCCCAATAGTGTCCACCTATTTAAGATGACAGGAACATCCCATTCCTGTATATAGGTAGGTATACAACAACATAAGTGCTCAGTAGATCTAGCATAGAAATGAACACCTTATGGGATTCTTTGATCAGGAAAGAACAGACCTAAAGGTTAAATAATCTGAAAATGACACATATGGGGTAATGGCCTCATGGATATAAGTGTTGCAGTTTATATAATGGTTATAAGTTCAATCCTTGGTTCGAGCTGTGGAATCCGTAATCTCTGGTTGAGTCAAACAAGCAGAAGTGAAATCACAGGAACAAATTAACAAAGGATAATATAACAGAACTGACTAATCCCAAGATGTCCTCTTATCACGGATAGCAGAGATGTCTATCCTTGTGGATCGAAAATTCAAAGAACATTATCAAATTCCACAGATACCCGAAAAAGGCCAGAACGTACAACAGTTTTTAAAAGTTTTTTTAATGGTACAACTAGAAAAACTAAGATGAGGATAACAGAATAAATCTATGGGTCACTTTTTCCACAAGAGCTGACTCACCTAGACCATTTTGAATTCTTCCCATCCAGATGACAGGAAACTCACCTTAACTTCCATGCCAGGGATAGGAACCCCAACAGATCCACTTTTCCAGTCACTGATAGGTGTGGCCAAACCAACTCCACAGGCTTCTGTCAATCCATAACCTAAAATAAAAAAAATATGAATAAATTTAGAGTGATTTATATTAAAATTCATATTCAGGAATGCAAACAATTCTAATTTGAATAAGAATAGAGTTTTAATGAATAAAATTTTGGTAATCTGATCCCTTTTTTTAAAAACTGCACATTAAAAGTACCAAATGCTAAAAGGCAGAACTCTCAAAAATTATAACCAAAGCAGATGGCCAAACTTGGCATGTTAAGAGTTCTGTACAGAGTGCAGCCATTCTATAAATATTTATTCTTCCATTTACATTTCTCATTATAGGCATTGTTATATCCATGATATAATAACACCGTAGTTCATGGATGGAATGGGATGGCTGAAAGGAAAAAAGGAATGACAAACATGCTTTGTTCTCAGAGAGATTTTTCTTACCATTAAGACATGCACAAATCTACATATACGTGTCCCATGTGGAGAAAATAACATTTCTACAGAGCAAAGCAGAGTGTAAGGAGAAACAAAAAGGGCATTACATGTAATATGAAAAAACTCCTAATTCTGGAGAAGCCATGTTTAGGATTCAAGATTCAAACTGACCGAATTCATCTACTATGTCCCAGGTGAGTACATATTCCATAGGAAACAGCTAGTTTTTGGTTTTCCCAAATTGAGGACTGTGAGTTTTTTCTATATCAGGGAAAGATATATTTCTATAGAGAAGCGGTACCATGTATTTGTAAGCTGCTTGGAGATGCTAAAAGAAAGCAACTACTTTGGCTGTTGTAAACAAACTGAATAACTACTAATTTTGTCACTGTATAGAGCAACATTACTAAACAGCTGTCAAATAACCCACATGACTTATCTCCATCAAAGAGAGATAATCATCTTCTGTATCCCTACAATCCCAAGTGTAGCATGATACCCATGAACTGACCAAATTGATAGTCCACTTTTAACTTTACTGCTTATGTAAATTTCACTTGACATCAAATGCAGTAGATTATTGGATTTGGGCAAATGTTAACCATTGCCAGAATTTGCTTATTAACAAACTGACTGCCAGAGGTCAATTACAAAATCCAACTTCAAACACCAATTTTGTATTAACCAACTTAGGCAATAACATTTTTTATGAGTTAATTTATATTGAAGTCTTAACATTGATTTTGCATGCAATCAAATGAAATTTTCAATTGACAGTAGAAAAAAAGATCTGGAAATTTCACACACTGTCTGGAAAATATTCCGTCATTTCCATCAAAGCATGAAAACAACAACAACAAAAAAAACAAAAAAACTACAGATCCTTGAGGCAATATTCGTTAAAAAACTTAAGCTGTCAATTAATAGAATCAGGCCATGAATACTGTAGTAATGTTCTAAAATGTTTATAAAAAGAACAGTTTTTTCATGCTTTAACACGTGCATGACAACATAAAAAAATTCCATTTTGGATAATCTTAACATTCTAATAAACACTAAGCAATTTGTCAACTGTTATATTTAAAACAAGAAGAAAATTTACAGTAATTTTTAGCAACACAGTTTTGCAGTTATTTTTTGTTACCACAACTCACACCCCTGAAGATGATCTCTGAAGGAGATTGAAAGTACTTGGGAACATCGAGAAATGAATAATAAAATCATCTGTTAACGTTACAGTTCATTTCTTACATCTTTCTATTATAATACGTGAAAGATTATCTGTGCGTATGAATGGAATTTTATTAAAAATAAGCAGACACATTGTTTGCAATTTATTTAATCTGACATGTTTACATATTTTGATGTGATCTTGTGTTTTCTATCTGCTTAATGCTACTGGCATCTTACATTTCATTAAAACACCCAGAAATTATCTTCTAACATAACATCCCATTAATGATTCTATTAATATTAAGGAAAATATCGACACCAATGAGGCCTGATACAAAACTTTCAGCAAAGTCGGAATGTATTTGTTGGAACAAGCATGGAAAACTTTATATTACTTTTGCACACATTTCAAATATTTCATTAAGTTATTGAAACACTGTTAATCATAAATGGTTAACTATTTACATTGTTCAGGTGATCTTTATTTCCATATTCACAATATTTTGGCCATTGTATGCTCCTTCTTCAGGTGATACATGTTGGAACTTCAAACTGAACCCTTTATTTAATCAATGGGGGTAGATTGTTCTAATTCCATGTGCCATGTCTTTTTTTAGATATCTTAATTTCAGTTAATATCCCTTTAGTAACAACTCTCCAAGTTTTTGTTCTCTCTGCTGTGGCTAGTTAACTCACAACTCTTTGGGCGAAGTCACTTTATGGATTCCTTAAACAATACTTTTATTCACTGGGTCAGGTATTCTTGAGGACTAAATAAAGGGTTTGGTTCAAAATTCAAATGTATATCACCTGAAGAAGGCCGATGCATACAACAGTCGAAACGTCATATATAACACGTAATTGCCTTGCTTGAGAAAAAAAAATGTAATCCTCAATTTAGTACAATGGAGCGAAAGAAATTATTACAAGTGGTATTGTTGATTTTGCAGTTTATTGTCAATCACAATATGAGTCGAGTTAAAAACAGAATATTTGTTACGAAACTTGTAAAGTCTGAAAAAAAAAAAAAAAACTAGCTAAAAATTGAAGAGAATAAAAAGGAAAATATATTTTTGCAGCTGGAAGCTTTGGGCCTTTGTGGCCGGTGGAAGTGAAAAATAGAGGTAGTCAAAACACGTTGAAAATCTCAGACTAAAATCTTTCGCTCTGTTGTAAGAATAAGAATTTGACGGCTGTTTATTTGTTTGCTGTTTTTTTTTTGTATATAAAGACTTTTCTGCAACTTATCCAGGCATCATCGAATTTACTTATTTTTTTGGTGCCGTTTTTTTTTATTAACCCAAATGTGTACGCACGTCCGGCCTGGTTCCACGTGGTAAAGATACAGCTAGTAAGATTTCAACGTGCCTTGCTTAGGATCAAAATTCACATGGGCAAGGAAGAACAGTGTTGAAATAGATGACTTGAAGACCAGCTACTGTGTCAAAGCCATCATGACAAGTGACCTGAGAGCATCGTTACACATAAATATGGCAATAAAGATGAAGACAATAGTCTGAATAGTGTAACTAGCTACAATGCCTCATCTCAGAAATATAGACAGATGATAAATAGTTAAGTTATGATTTAGAATGTTTTTTTCTGTATCAAAATATACGAATGACTTTGTAATAATTCTAGAAGTGATGTTAGGTATACAATTTTTTACCTTGCCTAATATGAGGAATGTTCAATTTCTTTGTTAACTGTTCAACAAGAGAAGGCTGAAGGGGTGAACTCTTGCTGAAGACAGTTTGAAGGCTAGATAAATCCATTTCCTTCAGCAAAGGATGGTTATTTAAATGCCAGAGCATTGACGGTGTCATCATTGTGAAAGTGCCCTGTTTCAAAAGAAGACAATTTATAGATTATGGCAAAGCTTTTTTTTTTCATTTTATTCTGTTAATATCCGTCTCTTGCACATCCAAAAGCTTTTCATAGTGAATTAATTCTTTACGAGAGTAGCATGAATGGGATACAGTCAATTCAAAATAAATACTGAGACAAAAATAAAAAAGATAAAATCTCTTCCAATTTTACAAAATCAACTATAAAAATTCATTAAGAGCAGGAAGGGAAATTAGCAAGAGTAATAACATTTATTTCTACCCGCTCCCCTCCCCTTGGAAGAAAATAGTTATTTCAGCAGAAATCTATATACTTAGAGGGTTTTAAAGAATAACAAAAACTGACTGGCATAAGTAGTTTAGTTTTAATTTTCGGAAATGGGATTAGCTGATCGTTAACTAGTATAGGTAGTTTCGATAATTTTCGGGAAGGGTATAGCTAATTATAAACCAGTTGAATAGTAAAACTTTGTTTAAAATCTATGTTAATAAATAAAAGTAAGAAAATATAATTAGTATTAGCAATTCAAAGTATAGGGGTAAATTTAGTAAAGAAAAAAAAAATGGATGAAAGAGTAAAGAATAAAGATCCAAAAAAACTAGGTGCAACTCGAATTTGTTATTAAATAGGCGGGGGTGGAAAAATGAACTCTTCCTATTGGTTAGAGTTAACAATAAAGTATGAATTCTGCCAAAAAGAAAAATTTAAATCCAGATGAGTAGCACAAAAGTAAGTAGCCTGGACTGAATGTCGGGGTTACTGCTGGAGTCGATATGATGTTTGAAAACCCGAAATTGGCAATGAAGAGCTACTTTGAGCACCAAAAATGTATTTATGAACTTTAAAGGAATTATTTCCCTTTCTAGTAAAAATGAATCTGTTACTATTTTCTGACATCAATTTTGAACAGTTCATCAGTTGATGAAGATTAAAATAATTGTCAAATTTTGACACGATTTGTTCAATTCTTTAAATATACTACAATTTAACCAAACAGAGAAAAATCTAACTCAGTTTTCTTAGCCATTTAATACCCGAGAGTAACTATGAAAACTGGGAAGTAATAATGGATATTTAATAATATTTAATAATAATATTGAATATTTAAGTTGGTTTATGAAAGTAAACAATAATTGTCTACAAGACACCAAAAGTGAGATTTGAAGATTACATCCTTAAAGAAACTTGACACACAACTGATTAATCTGAAATGTTAACTATGCTGACACTTGTCTTACCAAGGATTGAAATTACCATCCTTGGCTAACAAATTTCTGAGGATATTAGACTCCTACTCCTCTCAGGATGTGCGTTGTGGTACAGTGGATATCGGCTTGGAACGAGAAACCGGGAAGCAGAGTTCGAATTCCAGTTGAATCCATTGTATTCACTTACACACAAATACTCTTGGGAAAGGTATTAATCCGTCTCTTCCTTCCAGTTATGGGTTAAATAGCAGGACAGATTGGGTTCTATAGCCTTGGTTGGCCATCAGTCTACTGCAGAAAGCAATGGCAACCTACTGCGGGATAATCTTCTGCCCAGTCAGTCATGTCTCTTTCCAGACATGATCGCCCAGGCCTGTATCACGTATGGCATTTAACCGACTGACTGAACATAATAGTTAGAAACATAATTAAAACTTCTACTGGGCATAAAGTGGGGGATCAGTTTTATATTGTTTTGAATTTATAAACTGTTCCCCCACTATTTACTACTTAATAGTATAATGCATCTCTTCCCCCTCTAGCTATGAGTCAAGTAACAGGACGGATTGGGTTCTATAGCCTTGGCTGGCAACCAGTCTACCGTAGAAAGCAATGGCAATCTACTGCGGGATAATCTTCTGCCCAGTCAGTCATGTCTCTTTTGAGACATGATCGCCCAAGCGTGTATCACGTATGGCACTTAACTGACTGACTCCTCAGCTTAATGGATGTTTTCTAAGCAGTGACAGTATCTAGTCTTCCTTCCTGTCAAAGTGAATTTAATCTTTAGGCATTATTTAAGTTTATTGAAGTTTCTCCTTATATTTGTCTGGTGAACTGCTGTTTATTGAGCAAGATCTTTCGTTTTAAAACTAACAATCTAATTGAATATGAGAAAATTTTGTTGCTTTTTCTTTTTTTTCAATCAAATAATTCAAAAATGCAAAAGAGATGAATACTTTCTCTTGCTTTACAAATTACAAACATTTATAAAATCTCTAATCTGCATTGTAAAACTGTCTTTTCAGCAAGACGGAATCCCCCCCCCCCACTTCCACAAAAAAATATGCTTTGCACTGAGTTGGCTTGGAAGAAGGGATAGCACCAAATGGCCATCACGTTCCCCTAACTCCCCATGGATTTCTTTTTTGGGGATGCAGTAAAGAACAATGTTTATGAGAGAAATCCTCACACAGTGGACAAATTAAAAGAATCCATCTCAGAAGTATTTATCAAAATTAATGCAGATCAGGATTTGTGTTGTGCTGTGTCATAGTGTTCTGGAGAGATTCAAGGAATTGTAACACCCCAACGGACTGTCCAAACAATTTCTCCGGCGGTCGTTCTCCACGCTGTGATGTTTGCCGGGAGTTTGTTGAAAATGTCGGAGCCTCAAGCTGGGGGTACAAGATTGAACTATAAGGAACGAACTTCCACAACTTGGATGAGTTGAAAGGATGCTTTATTTAGTTTAGAGTTAGCCTTTCAGTTGGGGCAGCCGAATGTGACACTCAGCTCTAACTCTAATTAATGGAGATCAACAAATCCAAACTGACCGGAACAAGACGAACGGAGGTTCCTACTTCAAGCACACGCCCGGCGGAACTAACTTGAAACTCAACTCTACCCTACTCTACTCTACTGATCTGGCTCGGAAAAATTACCTGAATTTATTTAAAATTGATCCGGAAATCCGGAAATACTTTAGACCACCGGTGATAAACATTGGCGACTGTAAGTCTGAAAGTTCAGTTAACTTTTTTTTTTATCTTAATAAAGCTTCCGCCGGAAAATTCTTAATGTGTGGTCAAGATACAGTAAAAGACAGCCTTTGACCGGGTCATTCGAAAACCTACCTGCTGAACTTTATCTCTTTATCACATTAAAAACACTGAGTCAAATATTTACCGGAAGAGTGGTAGGATTTAAAACAGTAATCGGATACCGTTGTCTCTTCCACAATTTTCCTCATAAAAGAAAAAGCGTTTATTTATTTTTTCCTCTTCTTTTTCACTTTTGTTAAATATGTTTTTAAACTATTTTCTGTTCTTAACCATTTTCTATTTTAATCTATTATAATAAAATACATATTTCACAAAGCACCTTAATATACGCCTAGTTATCGTGTCACAGAATTTTACAATGTTATAGGATATTTTGAGCAATTAAGAGATTGAACTGTGCTAAAAAATGTAAGTAAAATGTTTACAAAAAGCACATAAACAATTTTGAATACATATGATTCTAACAAATGAAGTAAAATGTTTCTAAGTGTAAGCCTACTTCTGACCCACCCTGTAATATCAGTCATTAAGTGCCACATGTTTACATACTTCGGCGATCATGTATCAAAAGAGACATGACTGACTGGGCAGAAAATTTTTCAGCAATAGATTGCCATTACTTTCTGCAATAGACTGGTTGCCAGCCAAGGCTATAGAACCCAATCTATCTTGCTATTTAACCCATAGCTGGAGGGAGAAGAGAAAAACTTTCCCAAGGATATTTGTGTGTAAATGAATGCAACTAATTCAACTAGAATTTGAACTTGAATCTCCAATTTTTCATTTCAAGCTGATATCCACTGCACCACAATGCTCATCCACCCTGTAATACAAAGAACTTCATTTCCTTGCATGAAAGACACTATTTGTTCCTTCTGAAACAATTCAAATAAATTTCACCTGACCAAAAATTTGTATTACTTTAATGATATTTACTTAATTTTTATTTTTTTAAATTTGTAAGTCAAAGATTAAGTTACATCTCTTGATGACTGGAAATCCAGTTTATTAAGCTTAAAAACGAATTAATATTTCAAAATTACTCTAAAATAACTTGAAGAAAAAGGTGTCTAAATTTAAAACAAAAAAATAGCTCATACATTGTACTTATGAATTGCGTGCAGATAGGAACGCGCCTCAAATCTGTTTAGGGTTATGAGAGTGGCACCCTGCATGAGAGAAAGACCGAAACCGATGACAAAGCCCGTTGCATGAGTGACAGGAAACACCATGATGTTGTGATCTTTACCAGGTTCAAAGGGAATAAAATCAGGGTGTCTGAATTAAAAAGAGAAAAGTTGAACAAAGGAAAAAAAAACACAAATCAAAAACGAAATTTAATTTCCCTATATCATCCATTTTTTTATGTTGACGACTGAAAAATGTTTGAGAAGACAAATACAGTTTAAATCTATCGTAAAATTTTGTGAGACTTGAACTGTTTTTACAGCATCATTTTTACAGCAAGATTAAAAGATTCAAAGTAACATTTTTAAATATTCTTAATTTTTACCTTTTTGGATATATCAAGAATATGAACAGAGAAATTGCTATCATGACAAAAAATTCTCAATGTTTACTTAAAATTTTTAAAAGTCGATGTTGTACTTATAAATTTTGCTGACAAATTTGACCTTGCAACCAAAAAGGGGCATGTAAACTTGATTAACTTTTTCTCACCTCATGGCTTCAATGGCTGAAATTAGATTATAATGAGTGAGAAGAACGGCTTTTGGCTTGCCAGATATTCCAGTAGAATAAGGCATGAGAGCAATGTCTATGCGGGGGTCAATAGAGATATCTGGATAGGAAAGTTTGGCTGCTTTTATTAAATCTGAAAATGGACGACAACCCTCAGCTTGTCCCAAGACAATTACTTCCTGCAAAAAAAAAAAAAAAAAATGAATAAATAAATAAATAAATACAAAATAAACTATAGATAAGGTATGAACATATGAACATGTTCACACACACACACACACACACACACACACACACACACACACACACAGGGAACAGTTATATCTAATCTAATCTAAACTTATTTATAAATGGAACTTTGTGTGTGTGTGTGTGTGTGTGTTCATTACCTATAGACTCCAAAATGGCTAAACCAATTTTCTTGAAAATTTACACAGTTGTACTATAAGCGTCTGCAAGTGTTATTAGCTAGGTTTTGTGTTGAGGTACTCCCAATAAATATGGATAATCGAAAAAAATCGGGTTATTGAAGGAGTGGTTCGATTTTAATCAAATTTGATACACTCATAGACAAAGACAAACAATATTCAGAAGTTTCAAGGTTGCAGTTCTTACAATAGTGCAGAAAATTTGATATCGATACTAGGAAATCAAAATTTGACTTACATCCATTCATTTTTCTTTCAGTCTACAGTTTCGCTTTGACTGGAAACAACTATTACTTTTTAGTCTTTCGTGCCAACATCCAAAGAGTCTGAGCTCCAGGACCATGGATTCATTTTAAAGCTTTCATTACACCCGAGCAACGCTGGGCTATACTGCTAGTTTCAAATATCTCAAGAATTGACTGCACATATTTTAAAAAAAAAAAAAAACATCAGCAGAACCCTCTTTTAAGATCAGTTTCAGCCATTCTGTTGAATTCTATTTAATTTTATCTGTTGTCTAAAATTACAAATGGTGAGTTTACATGTTACAAGTACTCAACTCAGGATTGTGGGTAAGTTAACAGACCTGGATGATGTGATCAATCATAGTCAGGATCATGGAATCAATACGAATTATCCTTTCCTTATCTGCATACTACGTGCTTCACCAGGGTTACATAGTTTTAAATTCAGAGGTTTCTTTCTCCTATACCAGTTGCTACCCAAGGCTATAGAACTCAGTTTGCCCTGCTATCTAGACATAGTACTGGGTAGAAGAGATGTATCTATACCTTTCCCAAAGGTATTACCATGTAACGACATGACTGGAATCTGAACTCGGCTCTCCAATTCCTCAATCCGAGTTGCTATCCACTACAACACCATGCTTCTCTAGGGATGATGTGATATTTTCTTGAAAAATTACATGAAACATGATGAATGGGCCCTCAAGATATTCAAAGTGACATGATATTTTCCAAATAGTCCATGGAATTCCTCAACAGGGCCCACAAGGGAGATTAATTCTTTTTTTTTTAATCATATCACCCCGAGCAAGGCAGTAATGCCACTGATGTGCAGGGGGGTACGTAAAAGTGAAAAGATTGGAAAAGAGAAAGCCAGAAACCACATCCTAAACAGGAAACAAGGGATGAGCCTCTTCACCTGTTCAATAGATGTGGGTGGAGTGTGAACCAGGCGATAGTTTAGTCTATTTACTCCAATTAATGTGTATGTATGACCAGACATTGGCCTGTTGTTCAGTTGGCAGTAAAACGTGGAGTTTTTATTTTGTGACTATTGTATTTAGAATGAAATTTTGCTTAAAATTTGGAAATTTGTCTGGAGAAATGATTGAATGATTAAGGATTTTGGATTTCGGCACTTCACTCTTGGTTGGAAATCTGTAGAAATTGAGCCATATTCTGGAAGGACTTCAACAAACATAAAACGCCAAAAATGCTTAGTGTGTGCAATCAAATGAAATCTTCGATTTACAGTGAATGAGAAGATTTGGAAATTCCATACTGTCTGAAAAGTATCCCATCATTTTGAATATCTTGAGCTGAAAGTAATCCCAAAAGAGAATTATACAGACGGTTTGAAAAAATGAAAGACACTGAGGTATGCGTGTAAAACTCCAAGGTAAATACTTTGAAAGGGGATTAAGGTAAACAGACAAAATAAACTAAAATTTAAAAAATATATTCTAATATTATATATGAAAAAATTATAAATTGAAAAGATAAGAAAAAAAACATTTATAGGAAAAAAATTGTAAAGTAAATAAAATTTACAGGAGCAGAGATGACTTAATTGTTAAAAGAATGAAAAGCAAAGACAGTAAACCAGAGTTCAAAGTTCATTCTGCCCACATGAACACTTTTGAGAAAAGTATGAAAATGTCATATCCTGTTGCAACTCCCACATTTTTTAGAAACAACTGAAAGAAAAAAAGCTTAACCAGCAATCATTGCAAATCTGATCCAGGATATAAAATGGCCTCCAAACCAAAAAAAAAAAAAAACACCTACATATCATATTTTATTTTGAGTTTGAATGTTTTCTTGCGATTTTATTTTCATTATTAGGTTCATCACTTACGTCCTCATTTCATCTCATACTTATATATATTTTTATAAAGAAACAAGACAATTGTATCTATTGTGAAATGTTTACATCATGGGTGTTTTAATAGGATCCTTGTTAATATGTAGCATTATGACACGTAAAATTGAAAAGCAATGAATGAGTTTAGCAAGGTGTAGAATAGTCAGTGGTGATCAGCTTTTTCCTGCTCCACTTTTAGCCTTGTGCCAGAAAAATTCTCCTGATAAAACTGAGGAAGTGCCCCAATGAACTATAAAGAGATTAGCAGTATAGCCCGGTGTTGCTCAGGTGTAATAAAAGCTTTAAAACTAATCCATGGTCCTGGAGCTCAGACTCTTTGGACGTTGACAGGAAAGACTAAAAAGCAATAGTTGTTTCCAGTTAAAGCGAAACCATAAACTGAAAGAAAAATGAATGGATGTAAGTCAAATTTTGATTTCCTGGTATTGATATCAAATCAGTTTTTTTTGTCGTAAACTGAATGTTGAAGGCTAAATAAGACCTCTGAGTAAATGGTATCATGGCTGAAACTAAGAACTACAATTATACCTACTTAGAGTCAAACCCAAAGCAAAAACTAAAATAAAAGGGCTGAAGAAATACAGACGTACAGACAGATAAACAGACACACACACAAACATCTTGCCTTTTATATATATATATATATATATATATATAATCGATTTTCTGCACTATTGTAAGAACTTCAACCTTGAAACTTCTGAATATCGTTTCTTATGTCTTTGTCTATGAGTGTATCAAATTTGATTAAAATCGGACCACTCCTTCTATAACCCGATTTTTTTTTATTATCAATTTTTGATATTTATCGGGGGTACCTCGACACAAAACCTAGCTAAGAACACTTGCAGACGCTTATAGTACAACTGTGTAAATTTTCAAGAAAATTGGTTTAGCCGTTTCGGAGTCCATAGGTAATGGACACACACACACACACACACACACACACACACACACACAGAGAGAAAAAGTTCCATTTATAAATAAGTTTAGATGAGATGTTTTGATTTTGAATTTAAATTTCAATTAAAAAACAATCAGAGTGCATTACATAATATAAAAACTATTTCACTTACTGGCTATTGTGATGTCTGGGGGCTTACCTTACTTTGCTTGATTCAGCAGTAGCAGCAGCAGAAATAATAAGCAGGTCCCAGATGTCATAAAAAGCCTTAACCAGGCCCTATTCAGCCTCTTCTGGTTCTCATTTTCAGCAACCTTTACATTCAAAGGCCGCTCTTTCACACTTTTCACTTTTAGTGGTTTTTACCTTCAAACCGAATTGGAAGGTTGGTTGGTTGTTGGGGTTTTGTAGCATATCAACCACAATGGGTTAATGCCAAATCCAGTTTATATTAAATATGTATAATTTGTAAACATAATTTAAGTATAACGTCTTTAAACCACAGCTCGTTTAATCTTACTCGAGTAAACCGTTTCAAATGTTTCTATCTGACATGAGTTAGTTTATTTAATATAAATAATTCATTTGCATAGCCAATTGATGTAATTATTTCTCATTACCAGATTTACTTGCAGTAATTACAGACCCAACGTAGTACTATTCAACAGTAGGTTGATGGTTTGGATTTTTATGGCATATCAACCTTGATCGGTTGAGTTTGAGTTTTGTTTAATGGCATATCGACACCATTGTGGGTTATTTAATGCCAAAAAGGTGGAGTTTTAAGGTATTTTTTTAATGTTCAGTTATAGTAAGAAAGTTGATTTAGTCAGATTTTAATTTTTTTTCTTTTAGAAAACTGAGAATGTCCTGTAGTTTTGTATTCAATAATGTTTTGCTGAGAATTTTTTTTCCTTCAAAAACGTATTATGGTAATAATTTTCTCTTAAAAAATGTTTTGTTGGTAATATTTTTTCTTCAAATATGTATATTTTTCTATAAAAGTCTATTTTTATGTATATATTTCTATAACAGTGTATTTCTATACATTCATAGTGTTTTCGCCCCAGTTTGGCAAGGGAAGTTAACTATTTGCCCATAGCTGGGACCCTAACAGGTGCTACCACTCCAGGTCAGGGTGGACCTGGGAACAACAGCAATTAAGAGGTGGTTCCATGCTCCTCACAACCTCCCAATCAGAGGCCTTGCTGCCAGATGCAGTTTACCGTCATACCCAGGACCACCAGCCGGAAGGACTACACACAACCCTCACTGCAGAAAGACAGGACCTGTTCTGTCAGCTTACTCAAATTTACCATTCCTCCCATAGGAACTGACAGAAATCTCCCTACCCAAGAAAAACTACATACGACCCTTGCTGCAAAAGATGAGACCTTTTCCTAGCAGTTTCACTCGATCTTCTCGTTCCTCCCATGGGAACTAGCAGAGGAATTCCTCCCAACAAAAACAACTATTAACTCAAGAACTTTGTTAACCCCATTTTTTTCCCCCACAAAATGCTACTTTTTTGCATTCTCTCTCTTTCTCTTTTCAACCAGAAATAAAAGCTGTTATTTTCAAGCTTTTGGTTTTTGTTCATTCACTCACTGCTGAGCACAAACACACATGCAACCAGGAAAAATTACCAACAATATTCCTAAGTTCCTGATGTGTTTTTCATGAGAGTCATACTTTTTGAACTTAAGATTAGTGAATAATATGGTGCTCCATATCAACAATGGAATGTTTTCTGGCTTCATCTGAGATAAAACATTCTTTGTGTAGAGATTAAAAGATTTTAATGTTTTTCCCTCGTCAAGAAGTTGAAGTTTAACTGAAGAGTAACACTAGCTCACATTTTACTTTGGCCCTAAGAAAATAAACTAGAATTTCATGAAAAGATGTCAATGAAATAGAACTTAATTTAATGAAATTATTTCATAGCAACAAAGTTGCCAACCTGTCGAATTAGAACAGTAAAAACTTAATCAACATGAGATAAATTAAACAAAGAATGTTGTACCTGAATGTTGTCACATTTTTCTGAAGCAGCTTTGGCTCGAATAACACACTCAGGAGTTGTGATCAAGAATTTTGCCCGGCAATCTCTCAGTTGGTTGGTTAGTTCAACTGAAAAATTTAATAATTCATAAAATCCTGTTATGTTATTTTTGTAGGTTTTTGTGATACTAAATCAAACAGATATATAAAATTAACAAATCTCTTCTACTGTGATTCAAACATTCATCAGTAAATTCTTGTTTTGTTACCCGAAGGCCTTTAGTCCGTCAAATCTTTCCTAAACTTCCTTAATTACGTGCAAATGTATATGCTGAACTCAAATCGATAATTGTTTATTGAAGAAACCTACCTTTTTTCCTGTTATCGATCAGAAAAAAATCTAACAATATCTCACCCCTTACCACCGTTCTCATATCTGATTCACCGCTGAATGACTTTAGGTGTAGGATACTTATTTTGGCCTATTTACTTCCTTTTAGCAAATACTCCGCAATTTGTTTGGTTTCGGAACTCAATTTCCGCGTAGTAATTGCAAAAAGGAAGTAAATTGGTCAAAAAATCGGCAAACTATGCGTGAAGTCATTCTGCAGTGAATAACATTTTTTTGAAGCATGGTTACGGGGTGAGATAAACAGCAAAAAGAAGTTCGATATTTTTGTGGTTATAAACTTGAAAAAAAGTAGGTTTGGTCAATAAACAATTATCGATTTGAGTTCAGCATTTACATCTGTACGGAAATAAGGATATTTTGGAAAGATTTGAAGGGGTAAAGGCCTTCGGGGAACAAAACAAAAATTTACCCATTCATCTGAGAGGTAAGTAGACAAATGCCATATTTATTAGGCTGTTATCCTGCTGTTTAAATATATGATTAAAATTGACTTGGATAAGTTGAATTTATGTTATGATAAACGAAGCAGAAGAAAGGAAAGCAAAGCTCGGTGGGTAGACGTCTGCCACAGAGAATGGCATTTGCTGCAGCTGCTGTCACAAAAATAACAATATTTTTAAAAACTATCAATACTCCAATTATTTTTTCAATTAAATGTAACAAATAGTTGTATAATATTTTAACCCAACAAACAGTTGAATTAATCACTAGTATTTTTTAAAAAATTTGTGGTCTGGCACTTTTGAATCTGCTGTCATTATTATTTTGTTGGTTGTTTTGTTTTTATGGCATATCAACACCTTGGCAAGTCATTTATTGCCAACTAAATTTTATTTATTTATTGTTGGTAATACCTTTTTCTTTCAACAATTTATTGTTGTTTTTATATAAGGTTTGTGTCTAGTAATATTTTTTCTTTTTCAAGTATCAAGATTCAACGTAATATGGCCGTAAGCACGCACATCCGTCACTAAACGCTTACAGCAAACAGCACCTGGTATTCCCAAGCGGTCACCCACCTAAGTACTGACCAGGCTCAACGTTGCTTAACTTCGGTGATCGAGCGAGAACCGGCGTATTCAACGTGATATGGCCGTAAGCACGCACATCCGTCACTAAACGCTTACAGCACCTGGTATTCCCAAGCGGTCACCCACCTAAGTACTGACCAGGCTCAACGTTGCTTAACTTCGGTGATTGAGCGAGAACCGGCGTATTCAACGTGATATGGCCGTAAGCACGCACATCCGTCACTAAACGCTTACAGCACCTGGTATTCCCAAGCGGTCACCCACCTAAGTACTGACCAGGCTCAACGTTGCTTAACTTCGGTGATCGAGCGAGAACCGGCGTATTCAACGTGATATGGCCGTAAGCACGCACATCCGTCACTAAACGCTTACAGCACCTGGTATTCCCAAGCGGTCACCCACCTAAGTACTGACCAGGCTCAACGTTGCTTAACTTCCGTGATCGAGCGAGAACCGGCGTATTCAACGTGATATGGCCGTAAGCATGCACATCCGTCACTAAACGCTTACAGCACCTGGTATTCCCAAGTGGTCACCCATCTAAGTACTAACCAGGCTCAACGTTGCTTAACTTCGGTGATCGAGCAAGAACCGGTGTATTCAACGTGATAGGCCGTAAATCACTGTCAGTTACTATGAGCAGTTACTATGGCATCACCGTGTGTTGTTTACAACTTTCTGTTGCAGCCGACAGTAGCAGAGTTTTTTAGCAATACATATAGGTGCAGATTTATTCATTTAGGATGCCACCTGAGAGGTGCAGATAATAGTGCAAGAATAAATCCTTATCTAGGCTTAAAACGGTGGAGTTACCAAAGAAATTAGAGAAAGGAATGTCAGCCATATAGATGCAGAACAAGATGGCATGGCTTTGTTTACATGGTGGGTATTTTTTTTTTAAAGATGATTTCTGTTATCTGGTATTTCTGTAGTTCAGCAGTAGCTTGAACCTAAGGGGGACAGAAATAAAGACGTTGAACCGCATCTGTAAAACTACAGAATTTTTATGAGCATGCAAGATTAGAGTAAAGCAAAAGATTGATTGTTAAAAGAAAGAAGCAAAAGGTTTATGAAAGAGAAAATTAAAAAAAGTGGACTTTAAATATCAGAGTAATCGCATATGAAACAAACGTAATTAGTCATGTCATTTTTGGCAGACACGGTGACAATCTGCAAGATTTACAAATTATCTTATTCACAGATACAGTACTGTGCAAAAGTATTAGTACAAGAACTATTTTATCTTTTATGAAGCATCAAAATAAATGCGACAATTTACCAATCATACCTAGTATATATCCAGTCCTGCGCAAAAGTATTAGTACAAGAACTATTTTATCTTTTATGAAGCATCAAAATAAATGCGACAATTTACCAATCGCACCTAGTATATATCCAGTCCTGCGCAAAAGTATTAGTACAAGAACTATTTTATCTTTTATGAGGCATCAAAATAAAGTTTAAAATCACCCCTGTCCTAACTGGTAGTGTGCAAAAGTATTAGAACAGGGGTGATTTTCCTGAAAAACCTCATTGAAATTCAAATACAGGGTGAAAAGTCAAGTAAATTGCTAATAAATATTGATTATTTAAAACTAGATGTTCCTGGTTACCTTCCCCTCTTCAGGAAGGACTCCAACGTCCATATACATGGGCTTGGTGTATAAGTCAGCGAACACCTCCCACTAGCTAGAGTAACATCTCTTGAATCCTTGGACCAGTCTTTCATGTGCTTCCGTCTCTCACTCCTAAGCTCTGTTAGCTATCTCTTCTTCCTCTACCGCTCACCCTCCTCCTCTGACTGTTCGGTACTTGACAGCATCTCTGACAATATCAACAAGGCCATTTCTTTGCACCCATCTGCACATATTTTCGTGTTTGGTGACTTTAACGCCCACCATACTAAGTGGCTGGAAAACTCTGTAACCGACTCTGCTGGTGTCCACTCTTTTAATTTTTCAATCTCCCAATCCCTCACGCAAGTGGTGGACTTCCCCACGCATTTCTCCAATAGCCTTAACAGAAGGGACTCACTACTAGACCTCTGCTTCACTTCCACCCCAAAGTCTTGCACCACCAGACAGCTCTGCCCTCTCACAAATTCTGACCACGCCGTAGTTTCTGTCAACATCTCATTCCACTCCACCCTTATCCAAGAAACCCAAACCCAGACCAGCAGAATATCCTACTGCTACCAAAGAGCAAACTGGGATTCGTTCCATGACTTCCTCTGCAACGTCCCTTGGAACAATGTTTTTAGTCTTCCCATCGAAGACTGCATCAGAGGTCTCCTCCTGGGTTAAGGCTGGCATCGATGCTTTCATCCCTGCCAGGAAATTTTAGCTTAAATCCTATTCGTCTCCCTAGTTTTCGCCCGCTTGCTCAGCCGCCATTGCTCACCGGAATCACTTCTTCCAGCTTTATCGTAGGCACGTGTCGGACCAAAACAGGCGCCATTTCGCCTCAGCTCATAAGAAGTGTAAAAAGATACTTAACAAAGCTAAGATGCTGTTTGCTGCTAGAATGAAGCAGTGCATAGCATCCTCTAAGTTCGGTACCAAAGACTACTGGCGCCTCTGTAAAGGCGTGCTTAACAAGAGTAAGTCCTCAATATCCCCACTAATCAACGAGTTTGAGGTCCTCACCTTCTCAGCGGACAAGGCTAAATGCTTTGCCCATAGATTCTCAACCAATTCGAGACTGGATTCGTCTGGAATCCATACACCTGATTTCCCATCTAGAACTGAGGCCCAATTGAATGACGTCCACATCACGCCCTTGCTGATTTCTAGAATAATCTCAAAACTGGACCCCCACAAATCGAGTGGTGGGGATGGAATCCCATTTATAGTTTTGAAGAATTGTGCCCCTGAACTCTCCTCTATCCTTTCTAAGCTCTACAACCTCTTCCTATCTTCCTCCTGCTTTCCTGCCTGTTGGAAGTCTTCTTCTGTGGTTCCAATATTCAAGAACACTGGAAAACCCTCGGACACCGCAAATTACCGCCCCATCAGCCTTCTTCTGATCTTCGGCAAAGTGTTCAAAGCCATTATCAATGCCAAGGTCGTTCAGCATCTCACGGCCCATGGGATCCTCTCGGACAAACAGTATGGCTTCCGCTTCACCAGGTCTACTGCTGATATACTAACGACCATCACCGAGTATATATACCACGCTCTCGACAAGAATGGTGAAGCCCAAACCGTTGCCTTGGATATCTCTAAAGCATTCGACAGAATATGGCATGCTGGCCTTTTACGGAAACTGCGAAGCTATGGCATAACTGGACTTTTGTTGGACTTAATCCCGTCATTCCTCTCTAACCGCACACTGAAGGCGGTATTAAATGGACATGCTTCCCAGAACTACCCTACAAACGCGAGTGTCCCCCAAGGCTCCATCCTAGGTTCTATGCTCTTTCTAATCTACATCAATGATCTCCCCGATGTCATAAGATCACAAGTAGGCATGTACGCTGATGATACCACAGTTTACTCTTGCCTCGATCAAAAATATGGTGTTGATGACAAGGCGAACCTCGATGCCGAGCTTGAAAAGGACCTCCAATTCGTGGTGGATTGGGGTAAGAAATGGCTCGTAAAATTAAATTCTTACAAAACGAAGCTGCTGTCAATTAACCACGACAGACAACCGCACCTCCCTCCCATTAGTATGGAACAGGCTTGCCTCCCAGAGAGTAAAACAAGACGCCTGCTTGGCCTGACACTCTCAGCGGATCTCAAGTGGAATTACGTCGAATCCATTGCTAAATTCGCTGCTATGAAAGTCGGCTCTCTGTGCAGGGCCCGGAAATTCTTTCTGTCTGAATCTATCCTGCACTTATATAAATCTACCATCCACCCGTGTATTGAGTACTGCTGCCACATCTGGTCGGGTGCCCCTGCTATTCACCTCCGGGTTCTTGACAAAATACAGCGAAGAATCTCTAATGTGAATGATACTGACTTGGCAGACCGCCTGCAGTCACTCTCTCACCGGCGTGACATGGCTTCCCTGTGGCTTTTCTATAAATACTTTCATGGCTTCTGCTATGACAAACTTAAATCACTGGTGCCCCCTAGATGTGAATTTGCACGAGATACTAGATTAGCAACTAGGTCCCACCCTTTTACAGTGAAACCAATGAAATGTAACCGCAATTTCTACTCCAACAGCTTTTTTCCTTGCACTTCCCGCCTGTGGAATTCCCTACCGCATGCTTGCTTCCCCGACGGCTACAACCTCCAGGAGTTTAAATGTAGAGTCAATAGACACATCCTAACACACTAACTCACACCCACTCTCTCCAACTCTCTCCCTATGTACATCCTAACTCGTCTATCACCCTCCTTCTGACATTTCCTATACCCAATTACCCAATCTCTCTATGTAACCCCTTGCGCTATAGTGGCAGTGGAATGCCTTGCTTGGGGTGACACGATTAAAAAAAAAAAGATTAAAAAAAAAAGAAAGAAATGTATTAAAAGAAGTTATGTTTAATTTTTTCTTATTTTCTATTAAACAAGTTATTTTAAAACTACTCGATTGAACATCTATGGGATATTTTGGATTAAAAAAATGATAAATCTAATGTTACTTTACAAGACACACTTTGGGAACAAATACAAGCTGCTTGGCAGGAGATACCATTAGATACATTGAAGAAGCTTGTGATGTCAATGCCTGACAGAATGAAGGCTGTCATCAAAGCAAAAGGCTATTATACTAAATATCAAATTTATTTTGTAACAAGTATTTTTTGTTGTTAAAGCATTTGTTGAGTAAATCAAATAAAATTATTTTAATTAAATTTTTATTTTCTATCAATATGCCTCATAAAAGACAAAATACTTCTTGTCCTAATACTTTTGCACAGTACTGTACATAGAATAAAAAAAACAAAGACATTATGAATAAATAAATGGCAAATTCTGTCCACCTGTCCGTGCGTCTGAAACCCCTCTAACTCCAGTCACAGTTGCTCTACATATAATGTTTTAGAATCAGGATAATCCTGGGATTTAAAATATACCCTTCTTCTGTTGCTTAAACATCATGCATTGAAATTTGTGTCCAGATGAGGGAGGAACAGTTAAAGATTAAAATTTTAAAATAACAGAAAAATTAAGTGATTGTAAAAGTTTTAATTTATACTGAATTTAAAGTAATACAAAAATGTTGTAAATTTTAAAATTTTCATTTTAAATTTAGTTTAAAATATTTCCAAAACTTTGTGAATTGAGGAAATCAATTTTATTTCTTCAAAATGCCAAGGAATCGGAGAGGTTTCGTAGCACGAGGTTTTAAATTTCATGCAGAATTTGTGATTTGAAAAACTCATTTTTTGGCCTGAATTGGAATTTCAATCCGAAACAGTATTTTGTCAGGAATTAAAAAAGTGAGGTTTTAAAGTTCCATGGAGTGACTAAAGAAATTTGAAGTTATTTCTTCAAAATTATAATTGTTTCTTTCTAAGCTGGACAAAAGGTCCTTTTAGTTTTGGGTTGGAGGACCAATTAACCCTCTGCAGGAACTAGCATAAAAGCAGGCACAAAGTTCAGCTTATAAGTGAGATATTATTAAATAATCTTTTTTTCTTTGGTTAATCCAAATTAAAAACAAAAATATTTCAGTGCTTTCATCCTCACAATTTTATGAAAAATATATATTAATTTATATCTTAAATTTGAATGAAAGATGAACAATAAATGTGACTAGTTTACCTTTTCTTTTTTTAGTCTGGTTCTGACCACCTACAAGCTTTTCCCTTGTAAATTTATCTACTCCCTTCTCTGGCACAAGGCTAAAACAATAGTGCACTCAGAGACGAGTAAAATCACTAACTGCCAGTGAGGAGGGTGTACATATGTATAGTATTATGATTCAGGTGTTAATTAAACAATGCTCAATGTATGAACAGAGCTGCATTATATATATATATATATATATATATATATATATTCATATAGATAGGTGTCAGTTTGTAACCCTGGGTTTCACGCTTTTGCGATTGTCAGACAAACTCTTTTAGAGTTTTAGAGTTTGTCTGACGATCACAAAAGCGTGAAACCCAGGGTTACAAACTCACACCTATCTATATGAATATGTCAGCTCTATCACTGATATTGAGCACTTTTAAATAAGTACCACGCATATATAATATGTAAACAATATAATATATATAACAAATTGCATATATATATATATATTGATATTTATAATTATATACATACACTTTTCACACATATATATCTATATATATATATATATATATATATATATTAATAAATATACAGATTATCCTATTTTAAATTTAGTAATTAAAAAAGCAGTAACTTAACTTTATAAGATTTAACTCCCATGAATATTGATTGAACTTAAATTCAAATCTATTAAACTGTCAGTTTAAAATATGCACCTGATGACTGCATAATGCATGAAGTTGTGCCATAGACATAGGATAATGTATAAGGTTTTGAACATTGCAATTATTTTCTTTGTTCCTTATTCATTTGGAGATATATATATATATATCAATATTCATCTTTGTACCATCTAAGAAATATTTCCTATATTCCTGTAAGAACTGATGAGTGTTAAAAATTAACTTACTACCTAGAGCTCCATCAACAATTCTAGTGAAATGATAAATATTTAATGCCAATAAGGTCCAGTACCAAATATTTGACAAAACGTAAATGTACTTGTCACTGCCAATATTTAGCTACAAATAACTTTACTTTTTCCCCCATGGCCAGAACAAGGCAAAAAATTAACAGTTGAAGAATCAAGCACAAAAAAGAGCTAACCCAATGAAAAATATTGTTCCCAAGAAAAGTGAGATGCCCATCAAACCAAAATGTCTCTGAAAGAAAGGAACATTAAGATTAAGGAAGAGATTTGTAGTTACCAACAGACATTTGTGTCATTGCAGGACTAATGATCCCACCAATGGCAGTGACTCCACAAAAAATATGCAGCATTTCAGGAGTGTTGGAGCCATACAAACAGACAACGTCCCCTCTTCGAAGGCCAAGACGAAAAAAAGAATTCGAAACTTTGATGGAGTCTCCTTGGAGATTATCATATCGGAACTGTTGTCCTGTCTCACCATTGATCTTAATAGAAAAAAAAAATTATTTGGAAAGAAATAGGGAGAAGTTATTTTTAGATTTATTTTTCAAACAATTACATCAAAATTTGTAGATATCTTTGTCAACATAAAAAAATAGCTTTTATAAGATATTAAATATTATCAATATTATCAATATTAATAAAGTTATCAGAAGCTTTCAAAGGATTAACCAAACCAGTAAGCCAGATGCAGAAAGGCGATAATTTCCCTTTTGGTAGGAATAATTTATAGATGTCTTGGGGGGCTTTTGAGAGTCACATGACAGCTTGTTGATGAGAATATAATTAATTGCTACTTTGCTGCTCATGAACAAAGTTGCATAGTTGAATGAGGCATATTCAATGTTTTTAAAGAAAAATTGAAGAGAGCTGTAACGTGTCTCTCTCAGGGATGTTACAAGCAAAACTTTTATTTTACTCGTTCTCTTCACATATCTTTTTATGTTTTCTTTAATTTCTCTGGATGGGGCAATTTTTTTTATTTATAGATATGTACTGAAAGTACTGAAACGCGGATGTGCATTGTGGTGCATTGGATATCGGATCTGAGCGAGAAATCAGGGAGCCGAGTTCAAATTCCAGCTGAATTCATTGCATTCACTTACGCGCAAATACCCTAGGGAAAAGTATTAATCCACCTATTCCTTCCAGTTATGGGTTAAATAACAGGACAGATTGGGTTCTATAGCCTTGGCTGGCAATCAGTCTACCACAGAAAGTAATGGCAAAATATTGTGGGATAATATTCTGCCCAGTCAGTAATGTCTCTGTCGAGACATGATCGCCCAAGTGTGTATCACGTATGGCACTTAACTGACTGACTGAATATAATAGTTGTAAACATGATTAAGGTTTCTACTGGGCATAAAGTGGGGGACCGGTTTTCTATTGTTATGAAATAATAAACTGATCCCCCACTTATTACTACTTAATAATATAATACATCTCTTCTCCCTCTAGCTATGAGTCAAATAACAGGACAGATTGAGTTCAGTAGCCTTGGCTGGCAACCAGTCTACCACAGAAAGCAATGGCAAAATATTGTGGGATAATTTTCTGCCCAGTCAGTCATGTCTCTGTCGAAACATGATCGTCCAAGCGTGTATCACGTATGGCACTCAACTGACTGAAAGTTACTACGATGTATGTTTGTCTACTCCAGTGTTGTATATATCATGTTTTCATGATTAACTCATTTTTGAAATTCATTTCTTTAGGTCATTCTAGTATTTTTATTTTATTAAGAGTTTAGTGTATCATGGATATAATGACTAATTTTGGCCTTAGAGATTAGAGAGGACTAAAATATTTACTCTCTCTCTCTAATCACCCAATTACCAGTTTAGTAACACATGAATGGTCCTGGATATTTGATGTCCTATATTCATTTCAAAGAAAACAAAAATCCTTTTTATCAAAGCCTACGATTAAACACTCTGAGAAGAGTAACAATAAGGTGACTGGAATGCTAAAGAGAACAAAAAATCTTATTGTAACACATCACAATAAGTCCCGGGCCAAACTAAATAAAACAACGACTTTCAGGCAAAAATCCACTTTATTCCTCAACATAGTCTCCTTCTAGGGTGATACACTGATTCCAATGCTTCTCTAACAATTTGATGCCTTTTTTGTAGAATGGCTTGTCTTTGGCCTCAAAATACGCCTTGGTTTCCGATATCACTTCTTCATTGGAAGCCAAATCTCTTTTCCTGGAGCATTCTTTTAAGGTCAAGAAACAGCCAGTTGTTACTGGGGGCCAGATCTGGAGAATAGGGGGGATGCAGAAGCAATTTGATGTGCAATTAATGTAGTTTTGCCATTGCTGCATTCAACTTGTGACAGTGCATTGTCTTGGTGAAAGATCACTTTTTTCTTCTTCATTTGTGGCTGTTTTTTGGCAATTGCTATCTTCAAACGCACTAATAATGCTATATAATATGCACTATTGATGATTCTTTCTTTCTCAAGGTAATTGATGAACTTGCACATCACAAAATATGGAGGCCAAAACCTTGCCTACTGATGTTTGCGTCTGGTCGCTTGAGATGGCTTTCACCTGCTGCTGTCCACCCAGCTGACTGCCAATTTGACTCTAGAGTGAAATGGTGGATCCATGTTTCATCCATTGTCACATATTTATGCAAAAACTCCTTGTTGCATTGAAACAGTTGCAAACAAAGCTCTGAATCATTGACACATTGCTGTTTTTGATCGACTGTGAGCAAACGAGGCACCCACTTTGAACACAGCTTTCTCATTGACAAATGTTCATGCAAAATGGTGAATACACTGCCTTCTGATATGTTCAACTCCTCTGCTATCTCAGGCAACTTCAATTTATGATCAGCCAAAACGAGTTTGTGGATTTTTTTGGTGTTTTCCAGGACAACTGCCAGTTTTGGGCAACCTGAGTGTTTAGCATCATCTGTGTCTATATAGTTAGCATACCACCTTTTAATCATTGTTTCCAATGAAGCAGAGTCTGAATAACACTTATCAAGTTATTGTTTTGCTTGAACAGTATTTTTTCCATCAGAAAGCAATGTTTTATCAACACATGAAATTCAAATTTTTCCATTGTTTTGAAAATTTTCAACAATAGCTTCACTTAAATAGCTCTAATTTGTAAACTAATAATCTGATTAGGCCCAAATGCTTTCATGTGCCATATGAAGGTAAGTACTTCATAAAAACCATATGAACTTTTTTTTTATTAGTGGCACCATCTAAGGACTTATTGAGTGAAGTGTTATCTTTCAGTGCATAAGATACACTTTCTCACCCCAAAATTTGATGTCAAAATCTGCTTACCAATGGTATGAATACTACTAAGATACATTTACACACACAATCCACGTAATGGATGTGCTATGCAACAAAGTAATATTTCCTTTTTGAATTTCCGCTATTATAGGCATTATTATATCAATGATATAGTAACATCTTAATACAGGACTGAAAAAGAATAGTTGAAAGAAAAAGAATGGCATATGCTTTGTTTTCAAAAATTTTTATACTGCTAAGTCATACACAAAATAACATAAAAATATTTACTTGAACTACACACAGAAACTATAACACATGTAAACAATAACAAACAGTATGAAAATGTCAAAGAGTAAAGGGTCTTAATTATAATAATTTCTAAGAGAGATTTGATGGGGCCAGATTAATCTCGTATGTCTCTAGTGAGAACATATTTCCAATGAAAAAGTGGTGAGTCATATTTCCAACATGCCTAATACAAACCAGAGGTAGTTTATATATACAGTAAAGACATATTTTTAAATAGGAAAATAAAGTTATGGGCTGAAGCCAGACTACAGCAGGCGGACTAAATGACTGACTGGTTTCACCAGTTTATAAACTGACATCAATTTATGGTTGTCACATGACCTTAACCAAGGGGAGATAATCACCTATTGTATCTCTACACCATGTATAAATATATTTAAATAGGAACACATAGTTTAGGAGGAAAAGCTAACGAGCTCAAAACACAATTGGCAGTTATGTGCCAGTTTAACAAGTCAACTTAAACCTCTCAATGTTTCTAATAACAAACCCTTTAAAACTTGAATGAAAAAGTATCAGAACAACTGGATACAACAAAAAGATTTTGCTACGACTCCAATTGGACAAAGGAAAAAATTGACGCTTACTCAGCTGAGAATGCAGATGAATAACTCATGAAAATAAAGAATTGATGTAGTGATTTAAAAATACCGTCATTTAAAAAAAAAAGTGGTATCAGTAATGCAATGACATTCTCTTTGATCATAATAGATCCAATGATAAAATCTGCAATTCTTATAACAATGAAATAATGAAAGCAATTACCATAATTCCTCCAAGAATTGATGACTTTTCAATTATCTTATTACAGCTCCATCAAAAGTTTTTGTAAAACAACAAAAATTTAAAAGCAATAAAGGCTCATTACCAGATATTTGACAATGTTTAAATATACTTGTCAGTATTTAGCTACAAATAACTTTACATTGCTTCTTTGTAGGTTTGAGCAAAACAACATTAAAGGAATTTTTTTCGAATCTGAATGTAGAAGAAAGATCTTTCAAATATGAATGCAAAATAATGGTTTTTCAAATATGAATTAATATAAATAAAACTGAAGATGTGTGTCTGTGTGTATCCTCACTGATTTCTATTAATATACACTTCCACATTTTTCATGTGTTCTTTCAAAACTTACACACGCCTTGTAAATGTATTATTCTACACAACAAGGAACTTGTGAATGGCTCTTCAATTTAATTTGGTTTTAATTTCTTACTCGCAAGTATTTTTTGTTCAAAATAGTTCAGCACAGTAACTTTTACATGAAGAAAAATTCTTTCGAAAAAATACAAGAGTTATCTCGCGTATTTAATATCTGTAGATGTGGGTTATAGACTTAAATAGATTTTTAGCTAATCATGATCCAGTTGTTTAATGCAGTTAACGAGTGAAAAAACACAAGCCTGAAGTTTTAAAGCTTATCTTTAATTTGTCTGGAATAAAACTAAGCAAAAACTCTGAGAAGGTTTTGATCAAAAAGAAATTGCTATAATTGTCTGAAATGTTTAGAATACAGTTTCAGGTTTACTCAAACTTTGTCAAAACAAAAATAGAAAGAACTTATGCTAATGAGTATAATAGAGTTATAAATACAATAATTTATATATATATATATATATATATATACTAGCAGTATAGCCCGGCATTGCTCGAGTGTAATGAAAGCTTTAAAACTAATCCATGGTTCTGGAGCTCAGACTCTTTGGACGTTGGCACAAAAGACTAAAACGCAATAGTTGTTTCCAGTCAAAGCGAAACTGTAGACTGAAAGAAAAATGAATAGATGTAAGTCAAATTTTGATTTCCTGGTATCGATATCAAATTTTATGCACTATTGTAAGAACTGTAACCTTGAAACTTCTGAATATCATTTCTTATGTCTTTGTCTATGAGTGTATCAAATTTGATTAAAAGCGGACCACTCCTTCTATAACCCGATTTTTTCGATTATTGATATTTATTGGGGGTACCTTGACACAAAACCTAACTAAGAACACTCGCAGACGCTTATAGTACAACTGTGTAAATTTTCAAGAAAATTGGTTCAGCCGTTTCGGAGTCTATAGGTAACAGACAGACACACACAGACAAAGTTCCATTTATAAATAAGTTTAGACATAAGCAGATCTAAAAAAAAAAAAAAAAAAAAAATCAACACAATAATAAATCAGAAGTAGGCAAATATAAAATAAGTTACTATATATATATATTATCGATTTTCTGCACTATTGTAAGAACTGCAACCTTGAAACCACTGAATATCATTTCTTATGTCTTTGTCTATGAGTGTATCAAATTTGATTAAAATCAGACCACTCCTTCTATAACCCGATTTTTTTGATTATCGATATTTATCGGGGGTACCTCGACACGAAACCTAGCTAAGAACACTCGCAGATGCTTATAGTACAACTGTGTAAATTTTCAAGAAAATTGGTTCAGCCGTTTCGGAGTCTATAGGTAACGGACACGCACACACACACAGACACACACAAAGTTTTGTTTATAAATAAGTTTAGATAGATGTTGTATTTAATTTTTTATATTCTGCTACATACACGTGTTTCTGTTCTTGCAATCTTCTTCAGGCAGGAATTAATTATCAATATAGACTCTGTTTTCAGTCATTGTCAGCATGGTAGTAGTTCACACTTTCTTGTACTTGTCTTTTAATATGTGAAAACAATTACAATAGTGTTACAGACTATAGAAGATAAGGATTGGAATTATAGTTGTTTGCATATAAGAGTGATAAACTCGAACCAAATACTGTACTTTTGTTTATAAATGATTATTGCAAAATAAAATCATTACATTTGATTTAATAAAATGCATCAGTAGAAAAAATCTATCACTTAAGATAAGTTTTCCTTTTGTCTGTTTCTCAACTCAAGCATATTTTACAAGTAAATGAATCTATACCTAGTTGGAATGAAAGTTATTGAGGTCAAGGTAGGAATTCAACAAAGTTACTGGTATAAATTTTAGAAGTAAGTGAATGTATACCTGATGTATATTTGATGTGGAAAGCATTTAATTAGTCAATTTAATTAGCACTAAAAATTATCCGAGTCTGAATTTGTGACTTGTTAAAAGCCTGTTAAGATTGGGTAAGAGAAGGATTACCCACTCTCACTTGCTGCTAGATAAATAACAGCTGAATTAAACCAGATATAGGTTGATGCAGGTTTGAAAACTAAAGATTTTATATTCTACGCATTCCAATTTCTTTTACAGGGTTTTAAGCCATCACCAGCCATGGACCTGATGCCTATCAATGCCAGACTTTGTTCTTACAAATGTAACAGAACATATGTATATAACAAATGTAACAGAACATATGTATATAAACTCCTTAGTGTTAATTTTACAAAGATTTACGTTTTTTTATTGGGGCTCCCAGCTCTGCCTGGCTCATCGATGCAGTGAATTTTTGGCAACTTTCAACCCAGATTGGTTTTGTGATCAATCAAGCATAATGTGGATAGAGCCCAGTTTGAAACAAAGTGATCAACTATCAGTTGGCTGTGAGATTTTGGGCATTGATGCAAAGGATCAGTGGTGTGGGAGGTTCACATTTAGTGCCATGAAAACCAAGATTTTCAACCCTCGGGTTGACTACGACCAAACCAAAAGTAAAAAGAACAGCAGATAACTGAGACAGGAGTGAGAACCAGTGAACTTTGATCATTTTGACCATATGGTTCTAAAAGCACCCCACAATATTTTTTTTGCTCATTCATTGAAGTTTGCAACGACCACCAGACAGGAACCACAGTAAAAGGTAGGAAACTTTTCGGCTGTCTCTAAATTTTTTTTGATTTGTTGTTGTGGCTCACCAAATCCAATTTTGTTGTTTGTTTTGATATTTGTTTGATTTGCCGATCTGATAATTGCTAGTTGGTTAGCATGGGTGACCATGGGTCAAAAAAGTCTGAAAGAATAGTGGTTGAAGATGAGATAGCAGGGCAATGATCAACAGTTGAATTTAGGGAATTACTAGGGGCACCCAGGGTTCCAACATTTGGGGGTGACCCTGAGAAGTTAAGGAGATGGTTTGTGTGTATTGAAAAAGCTAGACTATATATGAGCTACAAGACAGAGAGACGCTTTATCTGGGATATAATGCAGTTGAAGGAAAGGACTCAAGAGTTCACCTGAGCAGAGACCTTCAGTTGACATGGACAGACCTGGATGGTCTGTTGGTCAGTGAGTTTGCCGACGAGGGCTCAGCCATTGTGGCCATGAAAGCTAGTCCAGAGGAAAGGCAAGACCCCTGGGGGATTAGAAGTAAGGGCCTAGAAGATGGCCATCCTCATGTATGAGAAAGATGAAAGAAATTGCGCAAGTTTACAGGCTCAGTTGGCTGACCTGTGTATAGACATACTCCAGGACGAGTACGTATGGCATGAGATGGTTAAGGAAGTTCTGATCAAGCTGATAATGGCCATTGCACTAGCCAAGGACAGCCAGAGAGAAGGAGATAGAGTGAGAGGTGGAAAGGTACAGAGTTGGGCACATAGGAAGGAGGGGAAGAGAATGCTCCCCAAATAGAATAGAAAGATTAAATAGGAGGAGGAGGAGAAACTGGAGAAATGGGAAGAGGTTCCTGGTAGAAGAGAATAATCATTAGAACACGGGTTCTATAAACCCACACTGGGGTGTATAAGTCCAGTATGTTGGACCTGTAATTATGAGGGCCACAGGGTAGTGAACTTTCCAATGAAGAGGGGACTGCTCCAGATTTTTATATTCCCAAGTGCACCAAGTGCAGTCATTGAGGACATGAGACAAAATGGTGTGGGCTTAAAAAATGGCTGCCACAGACTCTTGTTAAGAAAGCCCACCACTGGAAAATAGAACCAGAAATAAAAGAGAGAGTGGCCCACTTAAAAAAGAGTAACAAAGGTAAAATTAAATGCTTTTGGGAAAAGAAAGTATAGTATAGAAAGATAATAAACGTATCTTAATAAGCTGGTCGGCATTGGTAAGTACTTTGGTGGTTATTGCTGCAATAGTAGCAGCCATATTGAGATTTAAAAGACAAAGGAAAAAGTTAGTGGCATGTTAGTGTGTATGCAACAACTTGAAAAGGGAGTGCCATGTGGTAACGTATATTCAGTCAGATTGAGCTAAAACAAAAATGATGGTAAATTGGATTCAGCAACAGAAGAAAAAGTAAAGTCAATGCCTATTGAGGGAACAGAAAAACCTTCTATTGTAGAGAGAAAAATGGTAACTGAAGAACAAAGTCATAAGACAAACACACAAACCATAAAGGGTGCTATGAACTCCATAAGTACACGAACAGGCTGCAAAAAAGAAAAGCTTTAAGGGGTGCTGTGAACCCCATATATGTAAAATGTTGCATGATGTAAACAAGAAGAAGAGAGACACCATAATGATACAAACAGAAGAGGAAAAAAGACATTTAAATCATTGGATGAGGACAAATAATTGAATAATGACATCTAAAACGTATGGACCAGGCTTGTCTCCCAGAGAGTAAAACACTACACCTCCTTGGTCTCACACTTACAGCAGACCTCAAATGGAATGACTATATCAAATCCATTGCTAAATCCGCTGCTATGAAAGTCAGTTCTCTGTGCAGGGCCTGGAAGTTTTTTTCTGTCTGAATCTATCCTGCACATATATAAATCCTGCACATATATAAATCTACCATCGACCCGTGCATTGAATACTGCTGCCATATCTGGTTGGGTGCCCCTGCTATTCTCCTTGGGCTTCTCGACAAGGTACAGTGGAGGGTCTGTAATGTGATCGATACCAAATTGGCAGACCGCCTGCAATCTCTCTCTCACTGGCACAACATGGCTTCCCTGTGTCTCTTCTATAAATACTTTCACGGCTTCTGCTCCGATGAACTGGTGCCCCCTAGGTACGAATTTGCATGAGAAACTAGATTAGCAACTAGATCCCACCCTTTTACAGTGAAACTGATAAAATTCAACCACAACTTCTACTCCAACAGTTTCTTTTCTCGCACTTCCACATGATTGCTTCCCCGATGCTTCCCCGATGGCTACAATCTCCAGGAGTTTAAATGTAAGGTCAATAGACACCTCCTAACACACTAACTCGCTCCCATTATTTCAAACACTCTTCCCATCTGCCCAACCCTCATCCTCGGTATCCTTACCCATCTATCACCTTCCTTCTGACATTTCCTACACCTAACCACTCTTCCTCTTTACCTTCCCCTATTGGCAGTGGAATGCCTTGCTTAGGGTGAAATGATTAAAAAAAAAATGACATGAACAGAAAGGAAGAAAGACATTTCAAACATTGCATGATATAAACAAAAGAAGAAGAGACATTTTAAACAAACTTTCGCATGACAAATAGTGTTATTTATTGATTTGGGGGTTTGGTGTGTCATATACAAGCAAATAACAAAAATTGGTAAGAGGAGAGACATAACAATTTGGTACTGAAAAGGAAATGGAGAAAAGGAGGAAAGAGAAGGAAGAGAGATAATAATTGAATTTCTTTCTTTCTTTTTTCTTTAGCTACTAGATCTAGGCAAGAGATATGTTTAGACCACCCAAAGAAAATAGATAATGTTTTTTATAACTCAAAGGTTTTTATTGCAAAATTCGAGGAAATCTATTTTCACTTAAAATGAGTTTCCCTATTATCAAAAAATTTAACAACCCTTGATAGAAGCGACAGCTGCTTACAGAACAGACTTGCCTCAGGGCATGGTTGATTTTATGATCCTAGTGACAGCCACCTCCAGCTGAGAAAGAGAGACAAAATTCCTAGAAATAAAGTATCTTTGCATTTTGTGGAATATTGTGAGGCTGAGAATTTAAAGAGAAACATGGTTTTCTTCTTGACCGAAGCTAGATAATTTCTTATAGTGACTGAGATGATGAAAACACAAATACAAAACAACCCACACACCAAAGCGGAAAAGCAAAAACACGATACTGGTGGATTTTGGTGAAAAATGAAGGAACATTCCACACCCATTGAACAATAGTGGGAGGCTCTCACACAGGAAAGAGGGAAATGAGGTTGATCAGGGGACCAAAAGGAGGATCACTTACACTCATTTGAAAATGCTTAGTGTGCCCAAAGTGCATCACAACCATCAACGCTACATGAGCAAGTTAACACGAAAGACGTATTGTCATGTGACTGCCTGCCTTAGAAGAAGCTTCGATTGGAGCCTGGTGCCAGACCAACAGACTCAGTGTTACATTCTACAGAAGACGTGGGTTGGAATTATACTTGTCGGCATGCAAGAGTGATAATTTTGTTTGTTTGTTTTGAGGTTTAACGACCTATTATGGGATCATTGAAGGTCATAACAAATGTTTTTGGGTAAGGTTATATTATTTTTACAGACTTTTGGAAGATGTCTTGCTTTTTAAACTTTTCCATTGCTTTCAAGTTGTATTACTTTTTATATTTTTCAACTGGTGAGGGTCGGATCTATTTTTGATCTTCGGATCTTAGATTATATTTTGTTGTATAGTTTGATATTTTTGAGGAAGGTTAAAATAGTATTAGAGTTTATTTTTTCGAAAAGATCTTTCAGGTTGTTAACATTATAGAGGGATTGCCGGATATATGTAAAAATCACTGCAGTCGAGTTGAACATGTGCAAGAGTGATAAACTCCAACCAAATACTGTACTGAACAGAACGTACGCTTATAATTTGTCGCTAATTTTACAAAGATTTCTTTTTTCTTTTTAATTGTGACTCCTGGCTCTGCCTGCGTCATTGATGCAGAAGATTTTCCATGACTTTCAGCCGATATCGGCTTTATGATCAATCATGCACAACATGGGCAGAACCCAGTTTGAAAAGAAATGATCGACTACCGATCAACTGCGAGATTTCAGGCGTCAACGCAAAGGACCAGCGGCAGTTCACATGTAGGATAAAGATGTTTTAAACAGGAATGCAGGAAAGAAGATCTTTCAGTTATCAATGTAAAATAAAAATCTTTCAAAGACTTGTACACCAATGCATTTTATATTCCAAAAAGATATGGTGCCTATAAACATTTCATCTGTTTTGTATGATAGGGAAACTGAAATGCTTTCGTCCTGAGCACGACTTCAAAAATAATTTGAATATTTGGTTAAATTTTTGAAAGTAGGTTGGACTAAAAAAATTTCAGCATTCCATAATACTAAGCAAATGAAATATGTTTTTGCAGACTGTAAATAATTGAACTAGAAAGTTAAGCATGGTTACATGGTTGTTTTATTTGATCAAATGAATCAGAGCTAAATTTAACTTTTTTGTTCCTGTCTTAAAAAAAGGCAGATGTAGTCATGACCTACAAACTAAATTCTCTTCCAATTTTTCAATATTAATTTCATAACAAACGCAAATGAAATCAGATTACAGAAATATCTTGTCACAAGGAATGTGAGATTTATTAGACACTCATGTCATTTTTTATGTATCTAAACTTATTTATAAATGGAACTCTGTGTTTGTGTGTGTGTGTGTGTGTGTGTGTGTGTATCCGTTACCTATAGACTCTGAAACGGCTGATCCGATTTTCTTGAAATTTTACACAGTTGTAGTATAAGCATCTGCAAGTGTTCTTAGCTAGGTTTTGTGTCGAGGTACACCCAATAAATATCGAAAATCAATAATCAAAAAAAAATCGAGTTATAGAAGGAGCTGTCTGATTTTAATCAAATTTGAAACACTCATAGACATAAGAAATGATATTCAGAAGTTTCAAGGTTGCAGTTCTTACAATAAGGCAGAAAATCGATAATTTTTTTTTTTTTTTTTTTTTTTTTTTAATCATATCACCCCGAGCAAGGCAGTAACGCCACTGATGCGCAGGGGGCTACGTAAGGGTAAAAAGAATGGAAAAGAGAAAGCCGAAAACCGCATCCTAAACAGGAAACAAGGGATGAGCCTCTTCACCTGTTCAATAGATGTGGGTGGAGTGTGAACCGGGCGATAGTTTAGTCTATCTACTCCAATTGAAAAAAAAAATAAAATAATAAAGGAAAAGAGTGAAAAGATTGGAAAAGAGAAAACCGGAAACCGCATCCTAAACAGGAAACAAGGGATGAGCCTCTTCACCTGTTCAATAGATGTGGGTGGAGTGTGAACCGGGCGATAGTTTAGTCTATCTACTCCAATTGAAAAAAAAAATAAAATAATAAAGGAAAAGAGTGAAAAGATTGGAAAAGAGAAAACCGGAAACCGCATCCTAAACAGGAAACAAGGGATGAGCCTCTTCACCTGTTCAATAGATGTGGGTGGAGTGTGAACCGGGCGATAGTTTAGTCTATCTACTCCAATTGAAAAAAAAAAAAATAATAAAGGAAAAGAGTGAAAAGATTGGAAAAGAGAAAACCGGAAACCGCATCCTAAACAGGAAACAAGGGATGAGCCTCTTCACCTGTTCAATAGATGTGGGTGGAGTGTGAACCGGGCGATAGTTTAGTCTATCTACTCCAATTGAAAAAAAAAATAAAATAATAAAGGAAAAGAGTGAAAAGATTGGAAAAGAGAAAACCGGAAACCGCATCCTAAACAGGAAACAAGGGATGAGCCTCTTCACCTGTTCAATAGATGTGGGTGGAGTGTGAACCGGGCGATAGTTTAGTCTATCTACTCCAATTGAAAAAAAAAATAAAATAATAAAGGAAAAGAGTGAAAAGATTGGAAAAGAGAAAACCGGAAACCGCATCCTAAACAGTAAACAAGGGATGAGCCTCTTCACCTGTTCAATAGATGTGGGTGGAGTGTGAACCGGGCGATAGTTTAGTCTATCTACTCCAATTGAAAAAAAAAAATAAAATAATAAAGGAAAAGAGTGAAAAGATTGGAAAAGAGAAAACCGGAAACCGCATCCTAAACAGGAAACAAGGGATGAGCCTCTTCACCTGTTCAATAGATGTGGGTGGAGTGTGAACCGGGCGATAGTTTAGTCTATCTACTCCAATTAGTCTATCTACTCCAAAAAGGCAAGATGTTTGTGTGTGTGTCTGTTTATCTGCCTGTATGTCTATATTTTTTTCAGCCTTTTATTTTAGTTTTTGCTTTGGGTTTGGCTCTAAGTAGGTATAATTGTAGTTCTTAGTCTCAGCCATGATACCATTTACTTGGAGGACTTATTTAGCCTTCAAAATTCAGTTTATGACAAAAAAAACTTATTTGATATCGATACCAGGAAATCAAAATTTGACTTGCATCCATTCATTTTTCTTTCAGTTTCCAGTTTCGCTTTAATTGGAAACAACTATTGCTTTTTAGTCTTTCATGCCAACATCCAAAGAGTCTGAGCTCCAGAACCATGGATTAGTTTTAAAGCTTTCATTACACCCGAGCAACGCCGGGCTATACTGCTAGTTTTTCATAAAGTTAAATTCACTGAACCGATCAGCAAATACCAAGTCATTGTAATGACTTGTCTGTCACCGATGACTGAATAATTCATTCATGATAAACCGACAGCATGTCACAAGTGGTTTCATCTGCACAAATACATTTGTTCATTATTTTAATTTTTACATCCAGGAATTAAAATTAAAATATTTGGCAAAATAATATCCCACAATTTAAAATTTCTGTTTGATCTAAATTTTCTAATTATGGGCTGTGGGTTTGTTTACCAACTCTAACACAAAAAAAAAACACCTTTTAGTTATTCATAATAAAATTACTAAACTTGAGTTGAAAGTAGGACAAAGTATATAAAATTAAAATACTACAATGGAAATTATCCAATATATTTTTTCTGATACAACATACTGTTTATTTTTTGAAGTACAGTTTTAAATAATATGTGGGTGGGGTACAGACTGTTATTAGGGCTTTTAAAATGAACATTTGGATTACAATTTTTCAATATCTTTTTCAATAAAATAACATCTACCTCTCTATTTCTGTTATGTTCCAAACAAAACATAAGAAAATGAAAGAAAAAATGAAAATGTTAAAGCTTCTCTCTTCTTCAATGTGCCTTGTCCTTTCAGAACACAGGTGATCATGGCTCTCCACAGCTCCCTATCCCTGGTGGCTCCGAGCACACTTTCTCCTGTAACACCACACAACCTCTGTTCTGTCATCCACCTGCTCAGGCCCTTAAAATATTTTATCTGCTGCCTTCCTCTGTCTCTTTTTCCATCTATCTGGCCTGTTTGTATCAGGTTCTCCAAGTCCTCCTTCCTCATTGCATGTCCCAGGAACTTTAGTTGTCTCTTCCCAATGCTCAATATTAATTTCCTTTTCGTTTCCATCCTTTACAAAACCTCATTTTTGCTCACACGCAGTCTATGATATCCGCAGCACCCTTCTGTAAAGCTTCACTCACTTTAAAAAATTAAAAGAAATAAAGGAGTATAAAAACTCAAGGCAGTAAACTTTTTTCTTTCCTTTTCATTCCTACCCCCCCCCACTGCATCTTTTATTTTCTCTCTCTCTTTTTTTTTTTTAAACTCACTCTCTTTCTTGCTTTTCTCAGTTCTATTTTTGTTTGGGAAGAAACAAATTTTTTTTTCTAATCGTGTTGCCCCAAGCACAGGGAAGCCACACTGCGTTGGTGAGAAAGCGACTGTATCCTAACTGCCAAGTCGGGATTGATCACATTACAGATTCTTCATTGGATTCAGTTGAGGACACCTCAGTGGATAGCAAGAGCACCGGACCAGATATTGCAACAATACTCAATGCATGGGCGGATGGTAGACTTGTATATGTGCAGGATTGTTTGGGATGGAAAAAACTTCCTGGCCCTACACAGAGAACCGACTTTCTTAGCAGTGGATTTAGCTATGGATTCTATATAGTTATTCCACTTGAGGTCTAGTATGAGACAGTGTTTCACTTTCAGGAAGGGAAGTCTGATCCATGTTAGTGGGCGAGAGGAATGATTGTCTGTGGTGGTTATTAGATAGCAGCTTCATTTTGGAAGCATTAAAATTTACGAGCCATTTCTTACCCCTGTCCACCATGGATAGGAGGTCCTTTTCAAGCTCGGCAGCGAGGTTTGCTTTTTCAGCCTCAGTAGCTAGCCAGGTATATTTAGCCAGCCTTCCCATGAAGGTTGGATGTGACACAAGGCCATTTTAATGTGAGAAGCATCATACGCATACTTATGCATATGGGTCAAGGACAGAAATTGATTTTTACCCAGCCCTGCGATCATTGTCACACTGGCATCACTATTACAGACCTAACCTCTTTAGTGCAATGAGGAAAGTGCTGCAGCAGAGATGGAATCCCCAGGGCTGAGCAACACCTCACATCTAAAATAAGGAGAATTATAGATCTAATTACAGCACAGGTATCACTAACCATGCCTCAGTAAACCTTCATTGGCCAATGGTTAACCCCCATGCCAGGTAAGTAAACAGATAGTCAGTGTTTATGTGACCTTCCCTAGAGTGTACAGATACCTCTATCTGATCCTAGGCAGAAATATCAAAAAGCAACACACTGATCCAAGTCAAAATGCACAGATATTCTAACCTCAGGCAGAAGTGCTGAATCATATATAAATAATCCTCTTATTTTTTATGGGTACTATGCTTTCTATTCTTAAGTGTTTGTAAAGTGACAACTTTTATTAAAACTGTAGAGTACTTAGTTAATGCAATTTGTTCTTGACTTTAGTGCTTAAGAACTAATATAATCATCAGAGCTAATATCCAATCATGGAAGGAAATTATATGGTAAGAGTATTTTTCAGTGCTGCTCATGTCACTACTGAATGTAACACAAGGTCAAATTTTAAAGTTTGTTTAATGACAATACTGTAAAAAAAAAATTGCCCAAGGCCCTCTCAGCACTTCTCATTTTTGGGATGAACCCAGCCCCCTCCCAAAAGAGAGGTACTGCCTTGGAGGGAAAGGTCACTTGAGTCTTGGGCTTAATATCTATTTTAAACTTCTCTGGTATCAGGGGTATGGTAAGGGGGATAATTAAATACAACTATACTAACATTCTGGTAAATGAAAATTCTTTATCTCTGAATATGTTAGAATCGTTTAGCTTATTCCTAAATGAGAAATTATGTCAAAGAAAAATGTGTCAAGCAGCAGATATATATAGCGATGTGAAGAGCGAACAAACAATTAGAGAAACCAGAGACAATTTGTACATCCATTCAACTTCTATTCACACAATTATTTAAGGCCTTGGAAGGTTTGCAGTAACAGAAGACAATTTGCAAAGTTTGAATTAAGGTGAAATCCATTTATATCCATTCTGAACTAAATTGGAGTAGTCTAAACTATCGCCCGGTTCACACTCCACCCACGTCTATTGAACAGGTGAAGAGGCTTATCCCTTGTTTCCTGTTTAAGATGCGGTTTCCGGTTTTCTCTTTTCCAATCTTCTCACTTTTTTTCTTTTTCTTCAATTGGAGTAGATAAACTAAACTATCGCCCGGTTCACACTCCACCTACGTCTATTGAACAGGTGAAGAGGCTTATCCCTTATTTCCTGTTCAGGTTGTGGTTTCCGGTTTTTCTCTTTTCCAATCTTTTCACTCTTAAGTGGACCCCTGTGCATCAGTGGCGTTTTCGCCTTGCTTGGGATGATATGATTAAAAAAAAAAAAAAAAAAAATACTTTCGTGAAAGTCATAAACCCACTTTTCACTGCTATAAATATCTTGACAAAATATTTTCATCACTGACCTGTCAGACAAGAGAAAATATGTGAGTGCCTTGGTAAACATCTCTCCCATGACTGTCTACCCATCTAGAGGATCTATTAAGGTAATTACAGTAAAATAGCGGATGTGCGTTGTGGTACAGTGGATATCGGCTCGGAACGAGAAACCGGGGAGCCGAGTTCGAATTCCAGCTGAATCCATTGTATTCACTAATGCGCAAATACCCTTGAGAAAGGTATTAATCCGTCTCTTCCTTCCAGTTATGGGTTAAATAGCAGGACAGACTGGGTTCTATAGCCTTGGTCGGCAACCAGTCTACCGCAGAAAGCAATGGCAACCTACTGCGGGATAATCTTCTGCCCAGTCAGTCATGTCTCTTTCGAGACATGATCGCCCAAGCGTGTATAACGTATGGCATCTAAACTGACTGACAGTAAAATGTTAGCACACAGTCAATGTTTACAAAAGCTAATATTTCATACTTTATCACATAAGTACTAGATAAATGATTTTAAAACAATTATTTTTTTCATAGGAATATCAGCTCAATTTTGCCACAAATATTCAATAGTCTTTCCATTTTTTTTTTTTTTTAACAAAAACAGACACAAAATTCCTTGTTTTTCCAATGGCAAAAAATAAGTCTTCTATTTATTCTTATTCAGTTACTTGCAATAAGTGATACAGGCTTGGGCGATCATGTCTCTTTCAAGACATAACTTACTAGGCAGAATATTTTCCTGCAGTAGGTTGCCATTACTTTTTGTGGTAGACTAGTTGCCAATCAAGGCTGTAGGACCCAATCTGTCCTGCTATTTAACTTATAGCCGGAGGGAGAAGAGATGGATTAATAATCTTTTCCAGGAGTATTTGTGTATAAGTGAATGCAATGAATTCAACTGGAATTCAAACTCGGTTCTCTGCTTTCTCGTCCTGAGTTTGTAATACACTGCACCACATCACACATCTCTATTGTGTAGATAAAAAAAAAAGGAAAAGGAACATTTTTTATATGGGTATCGAATCAAACTAATCAGTTATTTTAATCTTAAATGAACAAAAAGGTACATGTATCTTTTCCATATAAAATTTAATGTGTTATTAATACAAGGAGACTATATTTATTACTGGAGCTTTCACTGAATAAAACTATTTTATTCAAGTTAGAATAATTTTCCAAAATTATTACATTGATTTACTTCAAATTTATGACTGCACATTACAAAATTTAATTAATCCTCCTTTTAAGAATGTGTTGGCCAAACAATTTCCTTGGTAAAGGTAAATAAATACTTGTGCTTTTAGGTATATAGCTCTATGGTAGCAAGTCTGGCTTAAAAGCAATGAAGCCTGTGTTTCTCAATGTAAATGTCTTTTTCATTATGACAAAAAAGAAATTAGGTAAAATAAAATAAGATAAAAAAAACGTATCTCAGGTGATCAATTAACTTGTGAAGGGTTGTATTTGGCTTTTTTTTAGTCACTAAAATTTAGTGTCACTAAAAACAGAAGTTGTATGTTGATGGTTCACAAACAAAAATGAATAGAAAATGAATCGCCAATGTTTATGGATACTATTGGATACATAGGTGTGAAGGTATAGAGAATGGTCAACATCAAGTCAGCCTGACGTTGAGCGGTAGTAGCCGAATCTCCTTTTCATTAGGACGGCTACAAAACATTTTCAAACAGTTAAACACAATGGTTGGGAAAGAGCATAATCATCTCCTTTCCGGAAATGGGGTCAGAAAATTCGCACATGAGCGGAAAACTCTTTTGGGGTTTTTTTTTTACATTATGGGAAAACGAAATTCTTTATTTTTATTTTATTTTCATTCTTCCATAAACTTCTTGTCATAATTTAAATTATTAATAATGGTTGATTAAATTTTCAGTAGATACCTAAGGGTGATTAAAAAAAGACGAGAAAGTAGTATTCAAAAAAAGAAAATAAAAAGAACAAGTATTTTTTTTTAAAAGAACAGCTAAAAAAAAATGAATATAGACCCGATTGTTATCATTTTTGCTAATTTATGTATGTTTGTTGCCTTTTTAAGACAAAATAAGGACATTTAAAACAGAAAACAATTCTTTATTCTTCATTTATTCGGAGGAATAAAAAAATTTAGAATTTTTTTTTTGTCATCCAGGTATGGCAAATAAATGACAATGAATTTAAACTGAATTCAATTTTAACTTTGGGTGCTTCACAAAAATAATGATGTGACCCTGGACTGAAGTAAATAAAAATAAAATAAAAAACAACAAAAGCGTTTTTAAAGCCATATGACTTCTTCTTACCGAAACATTTATTTATGAATTAATTTTTAAAATGACAATGAGAACGCTTTGGCTTAAACATTAAAAAAACATTTGGTTTGAATAATTAATTGTTCAACTCTCTAAAGGATGATAAAATAATTTGTTTGCAGTTAAACCATGAAGGATTTTTTTTTATTACCTACCGAGCGTAATTAAAAAGCATTTGTAAATAATTTGAAATTACTAATTATATTGAACCACTGTTCCATGTCGTCCGCCTGTTGAAATTGTTAAACTAAAAACAATAATTGTTATTTTCTGAGAGAGATCGAAACTTTCTTGTCATTTTTAAGAAAACAAGAACATTGAAAATATTATATTTCAGCGTGGAAGTGCTCCGTTGATAAAAAGTTTGTAAACAGACTTTTTATTTTAATTTTATAAAGACCATTTTAGATTTTGGAATACTTTAACTTTTTCCAAATTGGGGTTTTCTTTTTGGACTAGAAAGTACAATTCTAAAAAAATTAAATTTTCAACAGACTTCTTGTCTAAAAAATGAATAAATAAATAAAAAATTAATGCTTTTTTTTTAGAATTATTTTTTTTTTGTTTTATTTACTTACCATCGCAATCTGATTTCTATAGTTGGAAGCTTCGCCAAGAAGATATTTTGGAAGAGGAATATTATCCGAAATGTTGAGGCTGGCACCTGTGGAATGGGATTTTCTTACGGAGGGTCGCAGCAAGAATTTAACTGAGCCAAACAAACGAAGAAAATTACGCATCATCTTGATATTTATTTTGGATATATTCGTTTTATTTTATTTTTTGAAGAGGTTTGTCCAATAAAAAATACGAATTTTTCTTTTATCAAGTGATTTTTTTAAAATTGTTTTTTCTTTTTTCTTTTAAAAAAAATTCAAACTTTTGTTCGTTTATTTTGTATTTCTTTTTGTTATTTTTGGCGTCACTTGTTCAATTTTTTTTTTAATAAAAACTTTACCTTTTTGTTATTTGACAGTTGGGGATTAAAACAAGTCAAAATAAGCGCACTTTCTTTAAATAAAAAAATATCGGTCGAAAAAAGTTAAGTAAAAAAAAAGTTTACTTTAAATTGTTTTCTTTTTCTCTCTCACCCCTTTTTTTTGTTTCAAGCACAAAACTTTTTTTTGTGTAGTTTGCAAACCAACAAATTCAAACTAGAACTTCTTTCTTCTTTCCTAGGATCTTCTCGTAGCGACGTAAAGGACAACAACATTAAAAAAAAACTTACAACTGCAGACAGAACTCGACAAAAAGTTGTTTTAGTGGATAGGAAAATGTTTTTTAGTCGATTACAGCACGTGTCGCCCTTGTTTTCTTCTTAGCTTTTTTCTTTTTTTTGGCCCATTTATTCTGATCTTTCTTTCTTTCTTTCTTTCTTTCTTTCTATCTTTTTTTTTTTTTTTGTAATTTATTACATATTTTATCAAATCAGGACAGAGATCTGCCTTCGTTCTGATTAACTGGTGATGATATTCGCCTCCCTACAACAACGAGGGTGGTGATGGCAACAACCCAGATATTAACCCAGGTGGAATAAACTATTAAAAACTCAAACAAAAAGCTTTCTCTGTTGGCAAGTACACATGAACAGAGTCAAATCAGCCGATCAATTTGAACCTACATAAAACAAGATAAAAAAAGAGAAAACGAAAAGTCACATTCATTTACTGAGTTTTTATAATTTACATTTTTTGCTAATTATAGGTGACGAATGGTACTCAGTATCGGAATTAGAGGCAAGAATCAGTACTGCATGGTGGCACAAGGTTGTAAGTATGGACTGGAGGCACCTAGTGAGAATCGAACTCTCTCTATATAGTCTCTACTCAGTCATTGATCTCAATCTCTATAACGATCAACCCCCGCGAAGACGATCTTGGAGACATAAATATGTCTAAATTTAATTAAATATGCCTAAATGAAGATATATTGCCTAAACAGTAACACACATACATACTTACTTACGACCTTGTGCCACAACTAAGCTTGAGTTATCAGTAGCAAAGCAATCCATCTTTTTACATTTCGTTAGAGACGACAAATAAGCTTTTTTTATACAAACACTGGCAGAATGTTTGGGTATCAATCAAAGGATAGTGCAAAAAATTCGGAAAGAGTTGAACGAGTCTAATGGTGATTACGAAAGTACGGTAGCTTTTAGTAGTGGACGGTGCGTCCACTTACTAATTTAGATTTATGAGTCGACTCGACGTAACATGAGGTCATATCTTAAAGCAGGTTTTAAGAAAGAACAAAAAGGCGAAAGTAACCAGAAAAACAATGTATTGACAAAGGTTACATGGGGTTGAGAGAGCATGCATAAGAAAGTGAAAAGGAAAGAGTCATTCCCCTTCGTCTGTTCGTAGAAACAAAATAAGATGTATGAAGTTTTTTCTCTAGCTGAAAGAAAGGTTTGTAACAATTGTTAAGATTATCGTAAAGAGTTCAAAGTTCAAATCCTTGATGAAGAAAGTCAGACAGAAGACAAAGTTCTGTGTCTGTGTGTGCGTTGAGTAGCGAGAGAGAGAGAGAGACTTACATGCGAATGTAGTAGTCTTAGGCAGTCTGTGGATTTCTACTGACGAAGGTTGGAAAAATTGTAAATTTATGTGTAGGAAGTTATTTTATGTAAAGTCCTGTTTGAATGAAAGTTAATGTGCATAGTGTTAATGTCGGAGAAGAAAAATAAAAGAAATTTGCGCCACTAATTGCTACCCGCAATTAGTGCGCGTGTGTTTGTGTGAGTTAGGGAGACATGTCTGCTCTTGTCCCGGGACGAAATCCTAACTGACTACCACGTGATGTTCTTCGCTTTTATTAGCATCGTTTTGGCGGGAAAACAAGTCATCACGTGGACACCGAGTGACCATGCGTGTGTGTGTGTGTGTGTGTGTGTGTCAATGTATGAAACCCCACAAGCTCTAGGAAAACTCACTTTGATCGTTCTGATAAGAAAAGAACTCCGAATTTTGTTGGTGAGGACCTCAGACTCAATACGAAAGCTTACATCAAGTGCCTTGCGGAGATAGTGCTGCCTCGGGTTAAGGGGGTAGCTTTGTAGCTATGGGAAGCTGGTTAAAGTTTCTTTGATTCGGCCTTGTGTCAGACTTAACCGAACTCCCTACAGCTTACAGGATTTATGCAGAATTATCATCATCAAAATTATCAGAAGGTTGGTCGTCGGCAGGATGGAATGTGTGGAATAGTGTAAGAATAAAATATACATTTTTTCGTGTTAACATAGAAATTTATTAAAAGGAAAGAATAACACAAGTTGTAGAAGTTAATGTTCAATTAGAAACATTATTAAGAAGTTAAGGGTAGAGTTCGTGTTCAATGATAAAGTTATGGGTATCAAGACTTGTAGAAAATGTTCGTAGTAGTAATTGTTGAAAGAGTATATGCGTCCGTACGTATGGATTCAGTAGGGATGTCTTTGGATGGAGAAGTAGAAGTAAAAGGAATCAGCAGAAGAAAAAAAGAGGACGAAGTTTTTCTTGTTACATTTTAGCTTGTCGTCTTTGCTGCTTCCATCCCCTGACTGACTCACTGACGCTGATCGGGGGTGGGGGGAGCTTTTATTGTCATTAGATTTTCGCACTGACTCGCGAAGTCCTCAAGTCTTGCAAGTCGCTTCCATTGGTCAAAAATCAATTTAACATCTACTTACGAATTCTTGGTTTGACTTTTTCTTTAAGCACATGGTCAATTCTTTTTCTATTTGGAAAAACCAGGATTTCACACGTCATTGTGAATTTTTGTAAAAGTGAAGAAGAAGGTTGATTTTAATTACAGCTTCTATCACAATGCCACACCACTAGGAGAACCTATTCATGGCTGTCAGACAATTTCTGTGTCCTTATAAACCTTTAGAAAAAGCCGGAAACCACAGGGAACAAGGGATGAGCCTCTTCACCTGTCCAATAGACGTGGGTATTATCATTATGTGCTGGACGTAGTAATACACCTTTCTTTGTCATGAAAAAATATATCAGTCAGTCAGAAAGAGTCAAACGCTTGGTAGAAATTTTCCTGCAGTAGACTCGTTGCCAACCAAGGCTATAGAACCCAATCTGTTCGGCTATTCAGCTCATAGCTGGAGGGGGAAGAGATGGATTAATATCTTTCCCAAGGGTATTTTCGTATAAGTGAATGGAACGAATTCAACTAGAATTTGAACTCGAGTCTCCGATTTCTCGTTCCGAGCCGATATCCATTGCACCGTAATTTTAATGGCTGAAACACGAAAATTAATGCACTCAAGTAAATTTGTTTATGGTACTTCCTTTTTTGAGGGAAGAGTGTAAAAACTATTTTGAATAAAATCAATGATATTAATTTAAAACTATGAGATAAAAAAAAATGTTAGAACTGTGTAAAAAATTAATATAGAAACGAATTTTTAATGAAAAATTTAATTACATTTTTTTAATTTTACAGTACACGGTGGGGCCCATCCTGTAAAATTTATAAAATTTAATATCTTTTTTTATTAAAATATTTATCTTTTATTTTATTACAAATGTTAATATTTTAAATGCCTTGATGTTTTTGAAACCAGCCAAATTTGAATGGAAAAGAGGTGCGGTTTCATTGGATGGTGACTCTAGTTTTAACTTTCTCGGGGTAAGTAAATTTCTTTTGTTGCTAAGATAGTGATTTAACTTTGAGCTGTTGCTCTATGAGAAAGCTGTACAAATCCCTTTGTTGTTAAGCAAAATATTTGCTTTACATGAGCTATACTTTCTTTTAAACAAAAAAAACAAACTGATTTATATTTAACTAGCCTGGCGTTGCTTGGGTGTAATGAAAGTTTTTATCGATTTTCTGCACTATTGTAAGAACTGCAACCTTAAAACTTCTGAATATCGTTTCTTATGTCTTTGTCTATAACCCGATTTTTTCGATTATCGATTTTCGATATTTATCGGGGTACCTCGACACGAAACCTAGCTAAGAACACTCGCAGACGCTTATAGTACAACTGTGTAAATTTTCAAGAAAATCGGTTCAGCCGTTTCGGAGTCTATAGGTAACGGACACACACACAAAGTTCCATTTATAAATAAGTTTAGATTTAAAAGAATCGTTAACCTACCTTGATAATTTGAAACACAAAAGGGGGAAATTTTTCGCAAGGCCTATATCGTAATTTGTAATATTTGTAAATATTTTTGTCATTTAAACAAATGCTTGTTTCTCCGTAAGTTTCACACTAGAGTAAGTTTCTTGTATTATTGTGTTTATTTATTTATTTTGTTTTCTTAATTTACGACATTCAAAATACTCAGGTTAAGAAATAAACATTTTCTTTTCTTCTTTTTTCCCAATAAATCCTTTTACTTGTTCCCATTGTCACGATAATCATTTCATGCATAAAATGCCTTTGACAAAATATGTATCCTTCATTCTACGGTTTCAAGCTATGGTGTCAACACTGTCAACTGTGGGTTCTTTTCTAATGCCAGTGTTGAATTTGAGTTTTAAGCTGAGGGCTTCAGTTTGCCTTTTTTTTGTTTGTTTTTTTGTTTTTTAATCGTTTTACCCTCAAGCAAGGCGGTACCACCACTGGTGCACAGGGGGCTACACAAGAGAAGCGTGAAAGTTTAAGCAGGAGGAGAGCGAAGAGAAAGACGAACCAGTTACAGGGGGTGTCGGAGAATGATGGGAATACTAGTGTGAAGACAGTTGCGAGGGTAAAGTGAGAAAGAAAAAGAACAAGATGCAAGAAGTGATGGGGAAAGGACGAGAAAAGAACTAGAGTCAAATGGATAAGAGATGGGAATTGACATTGCATTTAAATTCTTGGAGACTGTAGCCATCAGAGAAGCAAGTATACGGAAGGGAATTCCACAGGCGGGAAGTGCGAGAAAAGAAGCTGTTGGAGTAGAAGTAGCAGCTGCATTTAGTTGATTAACTGTAAAAAGGTGAGACTTTGTTGCCAGTCTGGTTGCTCGAGTAAATTCTTGTGGAGAGGGCATCAGTGAGCTAAGCTCGTAGGAGCAGGAGCCATGATAATATCTGTAGAATAGACGGATGGAAGCCATATCCCGCCGGCGAGAAAATGGTGGGAGTCGAGCTGCTACTTTCTTGGTGAAATAGTCTTTAAGGTTTGGAAATCCTATGTAATTTCTGTAATAACAACTCGGAGCCGTGATTAGATTTAACAAAGCTTTATTGAGCTTGAATGAAGAGGCACGGCTAGACAGCTTATAGATTCCTGTAGGTAGTTGTTAATGGCCAGTGTTCTGAGGCCCTAGCGATCAACGCAGACGATCCCCAAGGTTCTGCCCAATCGTATATCCCGATCATTTGTGAAGATCTGTGCTGATGATAATACACTCCTAAAACTCTAGACGACCAGAAATTGACACTTGATCTCTCCTTTGACCTAGCTTTAACAGCTCAGCTTGGGGCAGGGGGATTAGCTGATCACATTCAATGCCTCGAAAACCAAACTTTTTTTACATTCCATCATCGCTGATCGGACCCTGAACTAACACCAATCACGATAAATGGATGTTCTCTCAACCCATACCAAGTGAGTCAATCGCTAGAGATGCCGGGAAAATGGTCGGTTCCCTGTACCGCTCCAATAAGTCCCTGACTCCTTGCGCTACTCTCTGCCTTTAAAAAGGGGCCGGATCGAGCTGAAAATAGTGTACTGCTGTCATATGTATGTATGCAGCATTCACCCTAGTCGGGTTGAGCCGGCTTCCTCCCTGACGGAGAAAGTCTCATTGGGATTTGTTTAAGGGCAGGGTCCCAAGTCCTACCCTGTTATTTAACCCATAACTGGAGGGAACGGACGGATTAATACCTTTCCCAAGGGTACTAGTGCGCAAGTGAGTGCAGTGTGCTCGACTGAAATTGGAACTCGGCTCACCGATTTCCCCCTCCAAGCCGACATCCACCGCACCACAACGCACATCCGTGAACGCTAACAGCACCTGGTATTCCCAAGTGGTCACCCACGTAAGTACTGACCAGGCTCAACGTTGCTTAACTTCGGTGATCGAGCGGGAACCGGTGTATTCAACGTGACATGACCGTTACTGCTGTCATATAACAACAGAAACTATCAGTCTTCACTTTCAAGTCATGATAAGTGTTCAAAAGGGTCACTACGTCCTTGTGGAATTATTTTCTGCCCTGCAATCCATTTCCTCACAGGCGAAACATCGCAAGTCTCTTGCTTCTCTCTCGCTATTTCCATGGAAAGTGTTCAGACGAACTACATTCCGTAATTGTTACCTTCACGTCTAAGACCCGCCATGTGACGCAAATTGTAGCGAACCACACTCATCCCCTTTGTATTTCATTGGTGAGATGCAAGTTTCACTCGAGCAGCTTCTTCTTACGTTCCTTAGTTTCACCAGTTCTAACCGTCACAGCTAGAACCCATTATGCGGAACCGACTTCTAAGAGGATGCTTCCCCGATCCATACGACTTGTTAAAGTCTAGAATTAACCGTTATCTCCCTCATATATCTGTATAAAGTATGCCTCTTACTCTGTAACCATGTACCTTGAGTGGCTCCCGGGCTTTGTACTGGATGGAAATCATTGCAAAAAAAAAAAAAAAAAAAAAAAAAACACATATAAAGGCATTGGTAATTTGTCGCATAACAAACACCTATGAAACCACAATTTAGAAGAAACCCTAAAAAAACAACATAAATTCTATATAAATCACATTATCAGAAACATCTCGCTGTTAGGTCCTATGAATTAAATATCTCTCTTCTGCTATCAACCTCGCCATATTTAACAGTGCAAAGTGAATATAGTAATAAGCTTTTGTAAGAATGCAAAAATTGATTATGACCTTTTTACCAAGAAGTGAGGGACCGTTATCTCTTTAGGTAAAGGGGGTTACTTGGAGTAGATTAGTGCGAACAGTTTTTAAGTTGACTGACCACGACCTGTTGTAAAGTCTTCTATCTGTCTTTTTTAATTTAATGGAACCAGTGACTAAAAATTTTCTTTTTGTACCTCATTTTCTAATTTTTCTTTTTCGTCCATTAATTTCTAATTTTCTAATTTAATTGTTTCTGGAATATTGCTGTCTTACGTTCGCACATAGATACGAACACGCACGCACGCACGCACGCAGACACTATGAAAAGAAAAACTTGCACCAATGAAAAGTGAATATATGAAAGAAAAAAAAAACGAAAAGTATCAACAGCATTTGCGTTGTGGTGCAGTGGATGACGGCTCGGAACAAGAAATCGAGGAGCCGATTTCGAATTCAAGTTGAGTTCCCGATATTCACTTCCATGCAAATACCCCTAGGTATACCGGGAACTCAACTCTTCCTTCTTAAATAACAGAACAGATTGGGTTCTATAGCCTTGGCTGGCAACCAGTTTACTGCAGAAAGTAATGGCAACCTACTGCGGGATAATCTTCTGCCCAGTCAGTCATGTCTCTTTCCAGACATGATCTCCCACGCCTGTATTACGTATGGCATTTAACTGACTGACTGAACATAATAGTTGGAAACATAATTAAAACTTCTACTGGGCATAAAGTGGGGGATCAGTTTTATATTGTTTTGAAGTTATGAACTGATCCCCCACTAATTACTACTTAATAGTATAATGCATCTCTTCCCCCTCTAGCTATGAGTCAAATAACAGGACAGATTGGGTTCTATAGCCTTGGCCGGCAACCAGTCTACCGTAGACAGCAATGGCCACCTAATGCGGGATAATCTTCTGTCCAGTCAGTCATGTCTCTTTCGAGACATGATCGCCCATGCATGTGTCATATATGGCACCTAACTGACTGATTTATATTATGAACAGGACCCCTCTTTTAAAATGATAAATTAATATTTTTTTGATAAATGTAGATAAACGAAGGCTTAATGAATAGTAACATAACATTTCGAGACATAATCGCCTACTCGGCACTTAACTGGCTGATAAGCAGTCGATGACTAATAGCCTGTCGAGTTGATGGTATGATTCTTGGACGATCCATCTACGAAACTCTGGAGTCGGGATGCTGAAGATAACATCATTCAGCTGAGTGACATATTTTGTATTTGTATTTATTCTCTTTCTCTGTCTGTCTGTCTCGCTCTCTCTTTATATATATATGTATATATATAGTATACTTTAAAGTCTACTTCATATATGTATATAAAGTAGATATTGATGTCAACACCCAGCGGTAACAATCTGTTTCAAGCTTAAACGCAAGCGACAAACCAGGCGGTTGCGTATAAACAGGAAACACGCTGGGTGTTGACTTCAGTGTCCACTTTTATATTTTTATATTTATATACGAGCCATCCCTGATATTGAGTACTTTAACTCATATCTTCTGCTTCTATGTGTTCTGTCGTTTCAGGATGTAGGCAATAATGGCCTTCCAGGTCTCCCTATCCCTGGTGGCTCTGCCATACACCTGCTCAAGCCCGTCAAGTATGTGACACGCTGCTTTCCTCTGTCTCTCGTTCCCTCTATCTGACCTGTGAATATCATATTCTCCAAGCCCTCCTTCCTTATTACATGTCACATGAACTTTAGCTGTCGCTTCCTGATGCTCAGTATTAATTTCCTTTTCGTTTCCGTTCCTTCTAAAACCTCATCATTGCCGTTGTGCTCGATCGATGTTATCCGCAGCATCCTTCTGTAGAACCACATTTCAGTTGCTTCAAGTTTTTCCTTCTTCTTTGATGAGCTTGTCCAGCATTCACTGCCATATTGAAGAACTGACATCACATAACAATCCAGTACTCTCTTCTTTGTTTCTAGGGAAATTTTCCTGTCTCTTAATACTCTACCTAGCTTCTGGAATGCCAATTCTCCTTCGGATCTCTGTGTCGCACTTTCTGTCTTCTGTTAGAACACTTTCCAGGTATTTACATTTTCGTACCTGCTTGATTTTAGTATTCCCCACCTGTATTTGGCATTTATGGATAAATACTTACTGTAGGAAGTCTTGTAGTTTCCTTTCTGTGTCTGCTATCAGCACTGTATCAACTGCTGTCCTTATGTTGTTCAGATTGTGGCCCCCGATGACGAATCCTGGCATAACTACTAGGGTCCTCAGAATAGTCTCGCTGTATAAGTTGAATAGATCCGGTGAAAAGACACATCCTTGTCCTACGCCCCGTTCTATCTTTGTATAGCTGCTGAACTCGTTTCCTATTTGTATGCGGACAGTTTGCTGCCAGTAGAAGTTCTTGATTACTCTTATGTCTTTCCAAAATGTGCCAAGGTTACTGAGCATTTCTATCAATTTTGTGGCTTACTTTAGTCGAACGCCTTCGCATGATCTATATAACATAGGTACACGTCTTTTTTCATTTGTATTGCCCTTTCTGATATAAAAAAATGATCACTTATTTTGTAGGGAACACTTTCGCTCCCGGCTTGAGATGCCTCTAGAATCGTCCAGAATCGCCTAGGAAAGTCTAGCTTTTTCCCGAAACATCCCGAGCTGGAATTCCTTTAAGTATATATATATATATATATATATATATATATATATATATATATCATTTCACCCCGAGCAAGGCGGAAATGCCACTGATGTGCAGGGGGCTACATAAATGTAAAAAGATTAATTAGAAAAGAGTGAGGAGTACAAACTAGTTAGAAAGGAACAATAGAAAGCTGAGAAAGCAGGTGCGATGACAGATACATAGGTGGAAAGAAAGGGAAGGTTGTACAGGGGTGGGGAGAGAGCTAGAGTCCAGTGGTCAGTAGATGAGTATTGACTTTGCATTTAAATTTCTGGAGGTTGTAGCCGCCAGGAAAGCAAGAATACGGGAGCGAGTTCCACAGGCGGGAAGTGCAAGAGAAGAAGCTGCAGGAGTAGAATTGTCGTCTGCATTTGGCTAACCTGACTGTGAATGGGTGGGACCCAATTGCCAGTCTGGTTGCACGAGTAAACACCTGTTGAGGAAACACGAGTGACTTAAGTTCGTCCGAGCAGAAGCCATGAAAGTATTTATAGAACAGACAAAGGGAGGCCACATTTCGACGATGGGGAAGTGGCTGCAGTCGAGTCGCCAGATCAGTACCTATCACATTACAAACTCTCCTTCGGAGCCTGTCAAGAACACTGAGGAGAACGGCAGGGGCACCTGACCATAAATGGCAGCAGTACTCCATGCACGGACGGATGGTTGACTTGTATATATGCAGGATGGATTCAGGTGGAAAAAACATCCTGGATCGACATAGTGACCCAACCTTCTTAGCAGTAGATTTTGCTATGGATTCAATATAGTGGTTCCATTTGAGGTCTGAGGACAGGGTAAGTCCGAGGAGGCGTAGTGTATTGCTCTCCGGGAGAATCGCTTGGTCCATGCTTATGGGAGGCAGGAGAGGTTGCCTGTAATGGTTGACAGACAACAGCTTGGTCTTAGATGAATTGAAGTTAACAAGCCACTTCTTGCCCCAGTTCACTACAGAGTGTAGATCCCGTTCAAGGTCAGCAGCGAGATTATGTCTGTCCGCCACGACAGGTTTCTTACTGGAGCGGGAGTATATTGTAGTGTCATCTGCGTAGATGCCTACATAGGACTTGATCTCATCTGGGAGGTCGTTAATGAAAATAAGGAAGAGCGTCGGGCCCAGGATAGAGCCCTGTGGGACACCAGCATTCGTGCTGTAGGACGAAGAGGCACGCCCATTCAGAACGACCTTCATTTTGCGGTTATTTAAGAAAGATTGGATTAGGTCAAGCAGGCGACCGGTAATACCATAACCGCGTAGTTTACATAGGAGGCCAGAGTGCCAAACCCTGTCGAAAGCCTTGGAGATGTCCAGAGCAACCACGCGAGCCTCGTCAGACTCATCAAGGGCCTGTAGCATGTACTCCGTTACGGTTGTTAGCAGGTCGGCCGTGGACCTGGCAAAGCGGAATCCATATTGCCTGTCAGAGAAGAGTTTGTGGGCGGTGAGATGATGAACTATTTCAGCATTGATTATAGCCTCGAATACTTTCCCGAATATCGGTAGAAGACTGATAGGGCGATAGTTGGATGGGTCCGAGGGTTCACCACAATTCTTAAATACAGGAACGACTGAAGAGAACTTCCATCATGCAGGAAAGCAGGAAGCAGAAAGGCAGTAGTTAAATAGTTTAGAGAGGACAGGGGAAAGTTCAGGGGCACACCTCTTAAGGACTATCATCGGGATTCCATCGTCTCCACTCGCCTTATAGGGTCGAGTTTTGACATTAGTCTGGATACTTCTGTCGGGGTAATATATACGTCGTGCAGTTTGGCCTCAGTTCTAATAGGGAAGTCGGGTGGGTGTACTCCGGACGAGTCGAATGTGGAGTTGGATGAGAATCTGTGGGCAAAGCACTCAGCTTTGTCCGCAGATGACGTGAGAACCTCAAGTTCATGGATTAAAGGAGGTATTGAGGATTTCCTATTGTTGAGCACTCGTTTGCAAATCCTCCAATAGTCCTTGGAGCCGAACTTGCGGTCAGCTATGCGTTGTCGCATTCTCTCAGCAAACAACCGTTTGGCATCATTTAGGGTTCTCTTGCACTCATTACGAGCAGATATGAACAGGCGCCTATTGTGATCAGTTGACTGTCTCCGGAATAGACGGAAGTAATAGTTCCTGTGGGCAATGGCGGCTGAGCAGGCCGGAGAGAACCACGGAGAGGAATGAGGTTTTAAGCAATACTTCCTGGTGGGTATGAAGGCATCAATGCCAGCTTTCACCCATGAGGAGACCTCAGAGGCGCAGTCATCAACTGATAGGTTGAACACTTTTCCCCGAGAGACGTCGCAGAGGAAATCGCGAAAGGCATCCCAGTCAGCTTTTTGGTAGAGGTAGGAGGTCCTATAGGTAGGGGGATCCTGGGGGGAGTGAGATTGGAAAGAAATATTGAGAGAGACTACAGCGTTGTCGGAGTTGCCGAGACGGCAAAGCTGCGAGACTTGACAGGCGTCAGGCGCAGAGGTGAAACATATATCTAGTAGTGAGGAATGACCTGAGGGAGTGCTTGGGAAGCGAGTGGGGAAGTCCACCACTTATATATATATATATAATCATCATCTTCTTCTTCTTCTTCTTCTTCTTGTATCAGAAATGATGGTAATGAATCGTTCCTCCTTGTCTGGCGATGGGAAGATTGGATTTTTGACCCCTGTTTCCGTTACTATTGTAGCCTTTGCTACTCCGTACATTTGACCTAGGTAGACGTTTCGACCTTGACCTTTTCATTGTGTTCCCTACACACTCTGCAAATCAATTTAATTTACTATTCAATGACTTCTTAGTTGTAATACATCATTTTGTAGCAGATTTCAGCTTCTTCCTCCTTTTTCTCGGGATTGTTAGTATTTTTTGTGAAACCTACGAATGTTGTTACACGTCCTCACCAATATAAGCTGGCGAGTTTTTGCCCTCTGGAGAGTAGGGGTGAAGAAAACGGAGGAGACGATGACGGAAGTCTGCCCGCTGGTAACCACGTCACGACGCCAGCACCATATCGCACGTTCCTATCCGGCACTGATCAGTTAGCGTCGCCGACTACATAATGGTATCTACTTCTTCTGGCGTCACGTACTTCGACCTTACTCACTTGGTCGATCTGCGTTAACCGACATGCACACAACAAACTTCTGGTTACACATAGGCTATGTGCAACATGCACATCATCCCAGGCTTTTAGAACCTGACCCGTACAGTTATAACTCTTCGGGAGGTTCACTACTGAACTTGACCAGCTTCTACGCAACACTAGCATCGGACTTGACCAGCTACGACTCGAAGCCTGCATCGAGACTGTGGCGATACCGAGAGACCAGATGTTTGCACTCTCAGGACCAGAAGGCAAATGACCAAAACTGGTCGGTGCGCAGCCGGCTCCACGCAGAGGTTCCGGCAGAAAGCCAAAATTTAATTGAATATCAAATTCCAGTTCGCGAGCCGACGCGAATTTTATCTATCGACCAATGGGAAGCCCAGAATCAAATACGAGTGTGAATTTCCAAATGATCTGCTGGGATCCACGAAAATGATATAAAAGCCGATACAGAAACATCGCCACGAGACAGACAGAGAGACACAAGAAAGCACTAGCGTAATTAGCACTTCCCTTGACCAAGTCAAGTGATTTACTATGCTCGCCGCCCTTCCCTCTCCTTTTCTTCTTCGCTGTCTCTAAGCTACTTACCGACCAAAGGAGCGGATACATAAAAGATATTCCTAATTTACAACGCTCCCACATTCATACGCACAAATTCTCTTTTCAGCATGTTATTGCCATGAATATTTAACGTCCGTTGGACCCATCCTAAAAGGATTACTTTAATTGTAAAAACCTTAATTGATATGTGTATATATAAAATGTTGTTTCTATACTCAATTTGCTTTTCGTGTTTTATAATCCCTTTTTATAACTTCTAGAGGGCTATCTACAACGAGGCCAAATTCCGTTAATCTGCAACAACACACAACTACTCTCCACTAGAATAGATAACCCACTATAAGACATTGGTTTTTGACCAACAACAACTAAACCGGACTCACATGGTAGCCTACAACGACTTTGGCCGGTATTGTGAATAAAATTCGTATTTATCTTCGTTTTGTTGTCCATTTTGCTCCTCCTGTCATATTTCACAACATTGTTTCAAAAACGTTAGTGGGCCGCTTGAGACTCCAAATGAACCAGGTCGTTTGAGCCAATTCATATCGCGTCCCTTACAGGGTGTGTGGTTCTCTCTACTATGACGCTGCCTGCTGGAGGGTTCACAACAAATTTGCGATTGAATTTAGTGTTGGCACGCAGATTTCCTACACTACTTGTAACAGTTCTAAATATGTTTCGCTAGGGTTTTGTACTTTGTAATCGAATTCCAGCCAAATTCATTGCATTCACTTACGCGCAAATATCCTTGGGAAAGGTATTAATCCGTCTATTCCTTCCAGTTATGGGTTAAATAACAGGACAGATTGGGTTCTATAGCATTGGTCGGCAACCAGTCTATCGCAAAAAGCAATGGCAACCTACTGCGGGATAATCTTCTGCCCAGTCAGTCATGTCTCTTTAGAGACATGATAGCCCAAGCGTGTTTCACGTCTGGCACTTAACTGACTGACTGAATATAATAGTTGGAATCATGATTAAGGCTTCTACTGGTCAGAAAGTGGGGGACCAGTTTTACATTGTTATGAAGTAATAAACTGATCCCCCACAAATTACTACTTAATAATATAATACGTCTCTTCTCCCTCTAGTTCTGAGTCAAATAACGGGACAGATTGGGTTCTATAGCCTTGGTCGGCAACCAGTCTACCGCAGAAAGCAATGGCAACCTACTGCGGGATAATCTTCTGTCCAGTCAGTCATGTCTCTTTAGAGACATGATCACCCAAGCTTGTTTCACGTATGGCACTTAACTGAATGAATCATTTCATGAAAGTGGGATCAACGCTAGTGCGAAGAGGGTTACAGGGAGAGAAAAGATTGGGTACAAGGGGTATTGAAGGAAGAATAAAAGACGAAGGAAATTCAAGAAATTAACGTTACATTTAAAATTTTGTAGATTGTAGCTACCAGAGAAGCAAATAAACGAAAGGGAGTTCCACAGGCAGGAAGCGCAAGAAAAGAAACTATTGGATTAGAAGTGGCGGCTACATTAAACTATTTAAGTGGTAAAAGGGTGGGACCTATATGCCAACTCAGTAGCACGCTTAAATTCATGTGGCCGTAGCACAAGGAAGAAAAGTTCGTCAGAGCAGTTGCAATGATAATATTTCTAGAAAAGACAGAGAGAAGCCACGTCAAGTCGGTGAGAAAGTGACTGAAGTTTAGATGCCAAGTAAAGATCAATTGCATAGCAGATCCTTCTTTGGATTTTGTCAAGAACCTCGAGATGAATTGCAGGAGCACTCGACCACATACGGCAATAGTATTCAAGCATGTACAAATGGTAGATTTATAAATGTGTAAGATCGATTCTGACAAGAAAAAACATTCTTGTCTGGACAGTGACCCAACCTTCCTAGCAGTAGACGAAGGTATAGATCTGAGCTAGTCGTTCCATTGTGTTGCGCTCCAGAAGACTAGCATCTGTAACTTTGTGTCAGTTCCTGTTCTTCTTTCGGATTACAGTGGCTTCTTTATATTGACTTTTGTGCTTTAAGCTGAGGTAATTTGAAATAAATACGAATTCAAGTCTAATAAGCAATTATTTTAGAGCTTATAAGGCATGTTTTTTTTTTCGAACTAAAAACTTCAAATTCAAAAGATTTTTAGCTACAATATCCTGATGAATTGTTATAGTTTAACAATTAAAATACGCATTTTTAGATTTGTGCATAAAACTGAACGACTCTGAAAATGCAGCTTGTGTGACCAACTAACCCCTTTATATGAGGAAGACTGTTCATTATTAGAGCCAGATTGGAGTTCGTTCGTTTCTGTGATGCGTACACATATGAACAAGCGCGCGTGCGCGTGCGCGCACACACACACACACACTCTCTCTCTCATATATATATATATATATATATATATATATATATATATATATATATATAATGTTGGGACACCTGCGCCTATTCGGCTATGGTGGCATCTACGTGACAGTGTGCCGAGCAGCCGATCGACAAGTCAGTGGTAGACTTCCGGTGACGACCCGGAAGTACCCATTGCTCATACTACGTCTTAAGTACGGTTGAGACGATTAACCTTTATTCTTGTATTGGATACTAATAACCTTTGTAAATACTATTTTCACGGAATACAACAATTAACCTATTCCTGTTGTTGAGTTATTTATTCTTACTCACGACACAACAATATATATATATATATCAGCATGCAGTGTGGGTATAGAAGAATCCAAAGGAGTATCCTTTACCTATAATAGTAGGATAACTCTCTAAGAGAGCTCTAAACATATATGCATATAAATACATATAGAGTAAATATAAGAAAAATTAAGACGGACACGTTATTTCATGGTGAATCAGATGTATAGGCCTATTACAGGTGAACCATCATCAGCTTCCGTCTTTATTTTACAAAAGATTTTACACGAATCTTTACACATGATTCGTGTAAAATCTTTTGTAAAATAAAGACGGGAGCTGACGATGGTTCGCCTGAAATAGGCCTACACTTCCGATTCACCATGAAATTACGTGTCTGTCTGAATTTTTCCTATATATATATATATATATATATATATATAGAGAGAGAGAGAGAGAGAGAGAGAGAAACTATTATTTTCGATATACCAAATGTGTGATCAACAGGGCATAGTTTGTAATTGTCCTTTCTTTCTTTTCTTCTTCTCTTTTACGTGACTTTTGAAAACGGGGAAAGTCTGGATTCCGAACCTTTCCTCGTCGATTTCTTTTTGCCAAGATTAGCAGAATAAAAATTAGTAAAATCATTTAGGTATAAGATTTACAAATTTAGATCAGAGAAGTTTCATACTTAATATTATGTACTCTTTATTAAAGAACACGAAGCAAACATTATCATTACATCTGATAAAGTTTCCTCACCCACACACGTTAATAATTCAACATCGTTGATTGCCGATGAAACTTACAAAACAAACACGTATGACCCACAATGTCTTCTCAACATTCAACAAGTCAAATCATTTAGAGGGTGAAAGATAAGTTTATCCTATTTTCCTAACAATTTAGTGGATAACAACACAAGGAAATTAAAAATATCAATATGTATATTCTATATACATGTATATGTATATAGAATATGTATATATATGTATATGTATATATATATATATATATGTATACGTATATTCTATATACATGTATATCAATATGTATATTCTAATGAAGAGTGATATCTTTTTAATTAGCAAACAACATTTCAAAGTCTATCTTTTTGGGATGGCGGTACAAACCGAATCTAAATCTATCTATCTAATCTAAATTTATTTATAAATGAAACTTTGTGTGTGTGTGTGTGTGTGTGTGTGTGTGTGTGTGTGTGTGTGTGTCCGTTATCTATAGACTCCGAAACGGCTGACCCGATTTTCTTGAAAATTTACACAGTTGTACTATAAGCGTCTGCGAGTGTTCTTGACACCCACCCACACACAAACAAACACACACACACACACACGCATGGTCACGCGGCGTCCACGTGATGACTTGTTTTCCCGCGCCAAAACGAAGCTAATAAAAGCGAAAAACATCACGTGGTACAGCAGTTAGGATTTTTGGCCTGGCTATATGGCCGGGAATTCCCACATTAAAATGACCATGTGTCACATCCGGGCTTGCGTGGGAAGCCTAGTAAATACAGCAGTTAGGATTTCGTCCCGGGACAAGAGCAAACATGTCTCCCTAACTCACACAAACACACGCGCGCTAATTGCGGTTAGCAATTAGTGGCGCAAATTTCTTTTATTTTTCTTCTCCGACATTAACACTATGCACATTAACTTTCATTCAAACTGGACTTTACATAAAATAACTTTCTACACATAAATTCACATTTTTCCAACCTTCGTCAGTAGAAATCCACAGACTGCCTAAGGCTACTACATTCGCATGTAAGTCTCTCTCTCTCGCTACTCAACGCACACACAGACACAGAACTTTGTCTTCTGTCTGACTTTCTTCATCAAGGATTTGAACTTTGAACTCTTTACGACAATCTTAACGATTGTACAAACCTTTCTTTCAGCTAGAGAAAAGAACTTCATACATCTTATTTTGTTTCTACGAACAGACGAAGAGGAATGACTCTTTCCTTTTCACTTTCTTATGCATGCTCTCTCAACCCCATGTAACCTTTGTCAATACATTGTTTTTCTGGTTACTTTCGCCTTTTTGTTCTTTCTTATTGTCTGTTTTATTTCACCATGACTAAGGTTACGTCGAGTCGACTCGTAAAACTTAAATTAGTAAGAGGACATATCGTCCACTACACTATATACATGTATATGTATATAGAATATGTATATATATGTATATGTATATATATATATATATATGTATATGTATATTCTATATACATGTATATCAATATGTATATTCTAATGAAGAGTGATATCTTTTTAATTAGCAAACAACATTTCAAAGTCTATCTTTTTGGGATGGCGGTACAAACCGAATCTAAATCTATCTATCTAATCTAAATTTATTTATAAATGAAACTTTGTCTGTGTGCGTGTGTGTGTGTGTGTGTGTGTCCGTTATCTATAGACTCCGAAACGGCTGAACCGATTTTCTTGAAAATTTACACAGTTGTACTACAAGCGTCTGCGAGTGTTCTTAGCTAGGTTTTGTGTCGAGGTACCTCCAATAAATATCGAAAATCGATAATCGAAAAAATCGGGTTATAGAAGGAGTGGTCCGATTTTAATCAAATTTGATCCACTCATAGACAAAGACATAAGAAATTAAGAAGTTTCAAGGTTGCAGTTCTTACAATAGTGCAGAAAATTGATAATATATAGATATATAAAAGGCAAGATGTTTGTGTTTGTGTCTGTTATGTCCTTTATACAAATCCACAATTTTTATCCGATTCTCACCAAACTTCACACAAATATTCTTTAGGCTGAGTCTGAGCTCCAGGACCATGGATTAGTTTTAAAGCTTTCATTACACCCGAGCAATGCCGGGCTATACTGCTAGTCATATATATATTCGTCTATTCGCTGCAAAAATATTTGTGAGCGCTTCTTTTGCGATAGACATTGGGCCCGAATTACCTGCCTGTCAATCTTAGTGAGTCTCGGAGAAATGACAAGAACTGTATATTCATTCACTCTTTAATCTTTGCATCACTACAGAAAGACACACAGAAAAGGTATGGCACATGGAGCTAGAATAATCTACCCTGGTGGATGAAATAAAAGATTCAGTTCTAAATTCCAACGTATATCACCTGCAGAAGGCCGAATCGTACAACAACCGAAACGTTGTGAATATGATGTGGAAAACAGTTTGAACAATGTAAATAGTATAAAAATAGATGCAATAGCTTATCTCAGAGCTATAGACAGATCAGTCAGTCAGTTAAGTGCCATACGTGATACACGCTTGGGCGATCATGTCTCGAAAGAGACATGACTGACTGGGTAGAATATTATCCCGCAGTAGGTTGCCATTGCTTTCTGCGGTAGACTGGTTGCCAGCCAAGGCTATAGAACCCAATCTGTCCTGTTATTTAACCAATAACTGGAAGGAAGAGACGGATTAATACCTTTCCCAAGGGTATTTGCGCGTAAGTGAATGCAATGAATTCAGCTGGAATTCGAACTTGGCTCCCCGATTTCTCGTTCCGAGCCGATATCCAATGCACCACAAAATATTCTTCCTTAAAATAGGAATAAAAAAATAAAATTGTGATTGTGGGAAAATATGCCTTTCATTAGCAATAACATCCGAGGTCAAAAGTCTACATTTCCAAACAAAGAACTTACGACTTACTGGCCAACGAGGAAGGAGGGCTTCTCATTAGGTCTGTAACTCTATGTATTAGGCGAAGTAAAAGAGAAGATAGTCTCTTTTTTTTTTAAGTATTAGCAGTATAGACCGGCGTTGCTCGGGTGTAATGAAAGCTTTAAAACTAATCCATGGTCCTGGAGCTCCGATTCAGCCTAAAGAATATTTGTGTGAAGTTTGGTGAGAATCGGATAAAAATTATGGATTTGTATAAAGGACATACAGACAGATAAACAGACACACACACAAACATCTTGCCTTATATATATATATATAATCTTATCGATTTTCTGCACTATTGTAAGAACTGAGTATCGTTTCTTATGTCTTTGTCTATGAGTGTATCAAATTTGATTAAAATCAGACCACTCCTATATCCTGATTTTTTCGATTATCGATTTTCGATATTTATCGGGGGGGACCTCGACACAAAACCTAGCTAAGAACACTCGCAGAAGCTTATAGTACAACTGTGTAAATTTTCAAGAAAATCGGTTCAGCCGTTTCGGAGTCTATAGGTAATGGACACACACATACACATACACACAAAGTTCCATTTATAAATAAGTTTAGATTAGCTGTTTCTTTGCTATGTTTCGCCTCTTCAGCCAATCGTCTACATCATGGCCTTAACTTGTAGTTTTACCAGGGGCCGGATGTTTGCTTTCTAAGGTCCAGAAAGCAAATGACCAAAACTGGTCTTTGCGCATCTGGCTCCACGCAGATGTTCCGGCAGAAAACCAAAAATTAATAAATATCAAATTCCTTTTCGCGAGCCGACGTGAATTTTGTTTATCGTCCAATGGAAAGCCCAGAATTAAATCCGGGTGTGAATTCCCAAAAGACTTGTTGGGACTCAAAAAGATGAAATAAAAAGCCGACACGGGAAGCATCGTCAGTTGAGAAAATACGAGCATAATTAGCACAACCCTTGACCTCGTCAAGCGATCATACCATGCTCGCCTCTCCTTTCTCTCTCATCATCTTCTTCGCTGTTCCCTGAGCCACTTACCGGATCAACGGAGCGGAGACATCAAAGACACTCCTAACTGACAAATGCTCACACATACATACGCACAAACTCTTTTCGGCATTTACTGCTATGAACATTTTAACGACCTTTGAACACATCCAAAAACATTACTTTTATTTGTAAAAAAAACCTTAATTGATATATATGTATATATAAATGTTGTTTCTATACACAATTTGATTTTCTTGTTTTATACCCCCTCTTATAGTGGGCTATCTACTTCTTCTTTGTGCCCTGTCCCTTCAGGACGTAGGCGATCATGACCTTCCACGTTTCCCTATCCCTGGTGGGTCAGAGCATGCCTTCTGATACACTATGCAATCCTTGTTCCATCATCCACCTGATTAGTTATCCGTTGCTTTCCCCTGTTTCTCCTTCCTTCTATCTGGCCTGTTAGTATCAGATTCTCCAAGCCCTCTTTCCTTATTGCATGTCCAAGGAACTTCAGCTGTCTCTTCCTGATGCTCAGTATTAATTTCCTTTTTGTTTCCATCATTTCCAAGACCTCATAATTGCTCACATGTTCGATCCATGATATTCGCAGCATCCTTCTGTAGAACCACATTTCAGTTGTTTCAAGTTTTTTTTTCATCTTTGATGATATTGTCCAACATTCATTGCCATATTGAAGGACGGACAGCACGTAGCAATCCATTACTCTCTTCTTTGTTTCTAGCAAAATTGTCCTGTTTCTTAATACTTTACTCAACTTCTCGAATGCTCTCTTCGCCATGTCAATTCGCCTTCGGATCTCTGTGTCGCACTTTCCGTCTTCTGTTATAACGCTTCCCAGGTATTTAAATTTTTGTACCTGCTTGATTCTGGTATCCACGACCTGTATTTGGCATTTTGGGCTGCTCTTTTTAAACTGCATAAAAACCGAATACATGGTCATCAGTAAAAAGGGGCTATCTACTAACGAGGTCAAATTCAGTTAATCTGTTTCAACACACAACTACGCTTCACTAGAACGGATAAGCCCACTATAAACTCACCACACTTACGGGTAATGCTAACATAAAGGCTGCACCCTTCCAGTTATTGCTACGATTACTGAGTTGTACAATTCAAGTCTAGTATTCTGTTGTTTTGTACATTTTTTGTGATGTAGGTGCTTAGGATACTTTATACAGTCAGTCAGTTAAGTGCCATAAGTGATACACGCTTGGGCGATCATGTCTCGAAAGAGACATGACTGACTGGACAGACGATTATCCCGCAGTAGGTTGCCATTGCTTTCTGCGGTAGACTGGTTGCCAGCCAAGGGTATAGAATCCAATTTGTCCTGTTATTTAACCCATAACTAGAGTGGGAAGAGATGTATTACATTATTAAGTAGTAATAAGTGGGGGATCAGTTTTCTATTGTTATGAAGTAATAAACTGATCCCCCACTTCATGTCCAGTAGCAGCCTTAATCATCTTTTCAATTATTATATTCAGTCAGTCAGTTAAGTGCCACCCAGTTGGCGACTCCATAATAATTTCAGTAGCATAGAGAAATCTACAAGTAGACCGTCTTGTCCACTAAAAACAAGTTCAAGAATTTTCACTAGGGGTTTAAGAATGATTAAATAAATCTTAGAGAAAATAATACATTTACCAAGAGGAACCTGACTGCTTGTAAATAACTCTTAACTCATTGATACAATTGATGAGGATTAGCTAATTTCATTACTCAGCTAAGCCTCGTCAGTTACGTCATATACAGCAATTGGTGTTCTGAAATGAACACACCTATAAGCACCGTTCAAATTTAACACAGCTTAACAGTGGTGATTAGAATTTGAGTTTTGTTTAACGGCATATCAACCTCTGTAGGTTATTTAATGCCAAAAACGTGAGGTTTTAAGATATTTTTTAAATATTTGGTCATAGTGAGAAGGTTGATTCAGTCAGATTTTGATGAAAAATTTTTTATTATTATTTTATTTTAGAAAACTGAAGATGTCTTCTAGTTTTGTATTCAAAAATGTATTTTGCAATAATTTTTTTCATTCAAAAATGTATATTTTTCTATAAAGTTCTATTTTTATATTTTCATATTGTTTCAACCCCAATTGGGGAATAAACTATTTAACCATAGCTGGGACCCTAACAGGTGCTACCACACCGGGTCAGGGTGGACCTGGGAACAACAGCAATTAAGAGGTGGTTCCATGCTCCTCACAACCTCCCAATCAGAGGCCTTGCTGCCGGATGCAGTTTACTGTCATACCCAGAATCAGATGGTGATTAGAGAAGAACCTGTTTAAGGTAATGTAGATGTGGTTCTACAGATGGATGTTGAGAATGCTTTTAACTGAAAGTGTTAGCAACAAAGAAATTATAAGGAAAATGCAAACAAAAAGAACACATAGACTTAAAATCAAAAAGAGAAAACTGAAATTTCTGGTAAATATAAAAAGAGGAAAGAGGCTTTGGAAAATTTGAAACTCATGAGGACATATTGAAAGCATAAGGGAAACATCTAGCAACCTACTTAACAAGCTTGTGTAAATTGATAGCAGAACAGAAACCAGAAGTGATAGTAAAGAGACAAGTATTATTTAGAGCTATAAAAGGATAGGAAGTTGTGGAGAGCTATGATCACCTATGACCTAATTGAACACAACGCATAAAAGCAGTATCATTTTAGCAGGCTAATCCAGTTGACTATTACTACAGAGGACCTCCTACAGAAGGTAGCAAGAGAAAGCAAGAAGAAAAGATTGAGCACAAATCTCAACTGAATATATGGTCATCAGCAAAAAGACCCCAAAATGCCAACCTAAGGTTGGAGAAAGGACAATAAGACAAGTAAAGAAATTTCGATATCTGGGAAGCGTTCTGACAGAGGATGGAACGTGTGACACTGGCATGACCAAGGTCGCATTTCAAGATCTAACCAGAGTACTGAGAGACAGGAAAATCTCAAAAAATCTCAAAGAAAAGAGTGCTGGATTGCTATGTGATATCTGTCCTTCTGTATGGTAGTGAATGTTAGACGATCTTCTCAAGGATGAAGAAGAGGCTCGAGGCAACAAAAATGTGGTTCTACAGAAGGATGCTGAGGATAACATGAACCGAACACGTGAGCAACGATGAGGTGTTCAAGAGGATGCAGATGAGAAGAAAACTCATACTTAACATCAGCTGAAGTTCATGGGACACGCAATGAGGAAGGAGGGCCTGGAGAATTGTTATAGTGCCCTATCTACATTGGAATGAACTCTTCCTCCTTTTATAAATATTAACCTGTGAGACTTCCTAGGGAGGCAGTCAAGATGAAGTGTAACAGGTACTTCTATCTGTTGACTGATAACACTCTTATTTTGTATACTAGCAATATAGCCCCGCTTTGCTTGGGTTTAATGAAAGCTTTAAAACTAATTCATAGTCCTGGAGCTCAGACTCAGCCTAAAGAATATTTGTGTAAAGTTTGGTAAGAATCGGATAAAAATTGTGGATTTGTATAAAGGACATACAGACAGATAAACAGACACGCACACAAATATCTTGCCTTTTATTTATATATATATATTATCGATTTTCTGCACTATTGTAAGAACTGCAACCTTGAAACTTCTGAATATCATTTTTTATGTCTTTGTCTATGAGTGTATTAAATTTGATTAAAATCGAACCACTCCTTCTATAACCCGATTTTTTTGATTATCGATATTTATCGGGGGTACCTCGACACAAAACCTAGCTAAGAACACTTGCAGACGCTTATAGTACAACTGTGGAAATTTTCAAGAAAATCAGTTCAGCCGTTTCGGAGTCTATAGATAACGGACACACACACACACACCCAGACAAAGAGCACAAGCTTGCAGAATCCAATGGGATCAATTGCAATACTAGTAACTTTTTCTTCATGTGCCGTGTCCCTTCAGGATGTAGGCGATCATGGACTTCCATTTGGCTCTGTCTCTTGTCGCTCTCAATAATGTTTTCTCCTTTTACTCCTCTCAAACCCTGCCCTGCAATCCATTTGCTCAAGCCCATAAATCTAAAACATAAATGAATAGAAACTAGCTTGGCCATAAAGTGGGAGATCAGTCTATATATTGATTATAATAGAGAATTGATCCCCCACTTTATATCCACATAATTTCAAATTTGTTTGTCAGATTTCACCTCTTCTCATTACTGATTAGCTATGCAGTCATGTCTTATTTTTTTCTTTTTTCTTCTTCTTCTGCGTGTCCCTTCAGAATGTAGGCGATCATGGACTTCCATTTGGCTCTGTCTCTTGTCGCTCTCAATATTTTTCTCTTAGCATTTCTCCCAAACCCTGATCTGCCATCCACCTGCTCAAGCCTATCAAATATTTCTCACGCTGTTTCTCCTGTCTCTTTTCCCCTCTATCCATCCTGTGAACATTAGATTCTTGTTGTGGTCTGTTGGGGCCAGGAAGAAAGACACAAAAAGAAGAACGTAGGTTGAACTAGTGGATTTGAATAATAGAACATACCGAAATCTAATCTAATCTAAATCTAAACTTATTTATAAATGGAACTTTGTGCGTGTGTGTAAACCTGTTAAAAATGGTAGATTTTATTTGTTTTTCATCCTTTGTCTACTGTTAATAATAAGAATAATAATAAAAACCTGCATTTTTTAACAATAATAATAATATAATAATCATAATAATAATATCATAAAACCCACATGTTTTTTTATGGATCCAAAATGCAGGTTTTGTGATAAACACCAACAAACAATCGACCATCTAATCTCACGATGTTCTGTACTTGCCCCAAATGAATATAAAAATCGCCACAATAGAGTGGGGCAATATTTGCATTGGACAATGTGCAAACGCTATCAAAAATCTGTAAACAAACACTGGTATGAACATCACCCAGCACCGGTTACAGAAATAGAAGATGTCACCATTCTATGGGATTTACACCATCTACACAGACAACAAAATTGAAGCAAATAGGCCAGACACCATTGTTAAAAACCAGAAAGAGAAAACTTGTCATCCTCATCATCGTAAGGCATTCGATAGTGTACCACATTTCGGGATCTTAAAAACTTTAAATATGTACAAGGTATCACCCGTCATCATCAATTTCATCAAACAATATATGTCGATATGGAAAACAACCCTTTACCTCAATCATATAAATGGAACCTATAAATCTGGTGAAATAAACATCAACAGAGGTATATTTCAGAGCTGATTCTTTGTCTCCTTTACTATTTTGTATATCATTAATAGCACTAACCAGTCAACTTAATAAGACAGAATGTGGTTATAAAATAGGCCAAAAGAAAATAAGCCATCTGTTTTATATGGATGACTTAAATTTGTATGTTAAGAATGATAATGAGCTGGAAGGTCTTCTGCAAACTGTAAAATGCTTCAGTGAAGACATTGGAATGAAATTGAATTTGAATAAATGTGCTAAAGCTACAGGTTTACAAGGATCACTACAACAAACATCCTCAGTTAGCTTAGACCCTGCTGTAACAATAAATGATTTAGAGCAAGAAGAAGCTTATAATACCTAGGTGCAAATGAGAGTGAAAAAATTCACCATAAAAAAATGAAAGAAATAGTGCGTAAAGAGTACTTTAGAAGGTTATGACTGATATTAAAAACTGCATCGAATTCTCAAAACAGAATAATAACTTTGCCATCCCAGTGGTCCAATATAGCTTCAACATCTTGAACTGGACTCTAAATGACATCAGACGAATGGATTCTAAGACAAGAAAGCTTCTTTCTAAGCATAAGATACATCATTCAAAGGCTGATGTAGACCGTCTATACATACCCCCGTAAAGAAGGAGGAAGAGGTCTTATTCAGCTAGAATTGTCATACAAGACAACAACTATTGGCTTATTAACATATATAGAAACAACAAAAGACTGGATGATACGTTGGTCAAACAACATGAAAACAGAAAGAAAAAATATTCAATAATGAAAGAAGGCAGTAAATACAAACAAGATTTACATTTAGTAGATTCTGTAGAAAAGCAAAACAGAAGCCAAGAACCAACTACTTTCAAATATGAAAAAGAAAGCCAAGGAAAAAGCTCTTGAACAGATGAAACAACGCTGGCAAGACAAACCTCTGCATGACCAATATCCAGAACGTGCTAATAAACCCAATGTTGATAAATTAAAGTTAATACACATTGATGGTTACGTGCATCTGGATAAAAGTCTGAGACGGAAGGCTTTATTCTTGCTGTGCAAGACCAAAATCTTTTCACTAGGAACTTTCAGGCAAATATTATACATAATTATGTGGATCCAAAATGCAGGTTCTGTGATAAATACCACAAAACAATCGACCATCTAATCTCACGATGTTCTGTACTTGCCCCAAATGAATATAAAAATCGTCTCGATAGACTGGGACAATATTTACACTGGACAATATGCAAACACTATCAAAAATATGTAAACAAATATTGGTATGAACATCACCCAGCACCGGTTACAGAAATAGAAGATGTCACCATTCTATGGGAATTACACCATCTACACAGACAACAAAATCGAAGCAAATAGGCCGGACATTATTGTTAAAAACCAGAAAGAAGAAACATGCCTATTAATTGAAATGGCTTGTCCAGTGGATTGTAACATAGCAACCAAGGAATTTGAAAAATTATCAAAATATAAAGACCTGGAAATTGAAATAAAAAAATGTGGAAATTGAAAACAAGTATCGTACCAGTGATAATAGGTGCACTCGGAATGATAAAAAATTGAATAAAACACATTGAAAGAATCCCTGGAAACACCAGCTTAAGAGATATACAAAAAAATTGTCTTGTTAAGTACAGCCCACACACTAAGGAGAACTTTGTCTATGTAACGCTAGGGATGTTAAGGGAGATAGAAAAAACATGAAATGGAGCCATAACAGCACACCATGCCCTGCCTTGGACCTTCCCGCAGACTTGGTAGGTAGTGCGACTATAGCAGAAATCAATTTATAATGAAACTAGCAGTATAGCCCGACATTGCTCAGGTGTAATGAAAGCTTTAAAAGTAATCCATGGTCCTGGAGCTCAGACTCTTTGGACGTTGGCACGAAAGACTAAAAAGCAATAGTTGTTTCCAGTTAAAGCGAAACCGTAGACTGAAAGAAAAATGAATGGATGTAAGTCAAATTTTGATTTCCTGGTATCGATATCAAAGAAGTTTTTTTTCCTCATAAACTGAATTTTGAAGGCTAAATAAGTCCTCTAAGTAAATGGTATCATGGCTGAGACTAAGAACTACAATTATACTTACTTTGAGCCAAACCTGAAGTAAAAACTAAAATAAAAGGGCTGAAAAAAATATAGATATACAGGCAGATAAACAGACACACACACAAACATCTTGCCGTTTATTTATGTATATTATCGATTTTTTGCACTATTGTAAGAACTGCAACCTTGAAACTTCTGAATATCATTTCTTATGTTTTTGTCTATAAGTGTATCAAATTTGATTAAAATCGGACCACTCGTTCTATAACCCGATCTTTTCGATTATTTATCGGGGGTACCTCGACACAAAACCTAGCTAAGAACACTCGCAGATGCTTATACTACAACTGTGTAAATTATCAAGAAAATCAGTTCTTGCTGTTTCAGAGTCTATAGGTAATGGACACACACACAGACAAAGTTCCATTTATAAATAAGTTTAGAAATGACATAATAATAATAATAATAATAATAATTTGCCTTCACTTTCGATCGCTGTTATTGTTTTCCCTTTTTCTTCTCTTTTTCTTCCTGTTTTTTTCTTTCTTTTTTTTTTGTCTCTTCTCTTTCAGTTCTGATTAATCTGCTCTTTCTTTCTTTTTATCATCTTTCTGCTTGTTTTTTTTTTCACCTCCTCCTTTCACCTCATATTATTTTCCTTTTCTTTCTACTTCTTCATTTTCTTTTTTCCATTTTTAAGAGAAAAAAACAAAAACTAAACAAAACAAAAACTAAACAAAACAAAAACGACCCCCCCCCCCCGCAGAGCTTAATTCAACAATGCATCGATTGTAAAGCTAAAAGCTAAACTAGATTTATAGTCGAGTCATTGTTGTTTTGTTTGCAAACATTATTTTTTCTACATGGTTTCAACCTAAATCAAATTATTGTTTACAAAACGTTTATTTTTTAGTCTCCAAATCTATTTATACTTCCGAATGATGTTACCAAGAATGCAACAGTAAATTGTATCCAACTAAAATAAAATCATGTGTGAAATAAACTAAATTTAGTAAATTATAAATAAAGTGATTTCTGGACTTTTGTGACTACCTTATGTAATCCAATGAAATAATTATTTTCTATTTTAAAATATTACTAAAAGTAATGATCTTTACAGATTAGTCACTGCATTGTTTGAAATTAGTGATAACATTAGTTAGAATGTACAAAGCATAGACTTTAGATTACAATCAATTTTTAGATTAAAATTTAGTCTGATCGGATTGATGAAGTAAAATTGGCAGCTAGTTACAAAAATGGCCCACAATCTACTGTTAACTGGGGCAAAGAATGGCTTGATAATTTTAATGCCTCCAAAATGAATCTTCTCTCTATGAGAGACCCCTTTTCTGCTAACCATCAGGAGAGTGACTCACTTTCTCGGACTAACATTTCCTGGTGACATGAAGTGGGAAGATTATATTGAATCAATTGCTAGGCTTGCTACTAAGAAAGTTGGTTCACTGTGTTGTGCTTGCATTGTGAAAAGCTTATATATATATATTATCAATTTTTTGCACTATTGTAAGGACTGCAACCTTGAAACTTCTGAATATCGTTTCTTATGTCTTTGTCTATGAGTGTATCAAATTTGATTAAAATCAGCGCATTCTGTCTGTCTGTGTGCCTGTCTTTCCTTTAACTCAGGCCACAGTTACTCTACATATAACTTTTTGGAATCAAGATGAACTGGGATTAAAAATTTACCCTTCATCTGATGCCTGAACATCCAGCATTAGAATATGTGCTCGGATGAAGAGGGAACAGTTAAAAATTAAAATTTTAAAATAATTAAAAAAAAGTTAAGTAATTTTAAAAGTTTTTAATTTTTATATTTTAAAGTCACACAAAAACTTTGTGAATTTAAAAAATTTTGTTTTCCATTCAGTTTAAAATATGTCCAGAATTTTGTGTATTGAGGAAATCAATTTTTATTTCTTCAAAATGCCAAGGAATCAGTGTTGAAGTGAGACGTTTTGGGATGTGAGGTTTTGAAGTTCTACAGAGTTTGCGATTTAAAGAAATCAATTTCTGCCCAAATTGGAGTTTCGGCCAAATCAGTCTTTCGTTCAGAATTGTACTTATAGTCTGAATCAAAGTTAAAGCGTGTTTTGAAATTTCATGAAGTAAATTGAAAAATTCAAAGTTATTTCTTCAAAATTATAATTGCTGATTTCTAAGTTGGACCAAAGGTCTCTTTAGTGTGAATTTTAAGCTAGTAAATTAATAGATAGATAAACCAGTATTTAAATATAAGGAAGTTTATTTTTTAGCCTGTATTATTAAAATTGTTTTTTTTCAGCATTGAGGACACTCTGGCTTTAAGTTCACGCCCTAATTTTGACTTTCAAAAGTTTAAAAAATATAATTCAAAAATTAAAGTAAAATATAAAAATGTAACCTTTAAGAATGTAAACTTTGAGGATTATTTTAAGCAAGAAAAGTGTCTCCAACTCTCGGAAAAAAATTGCATTGAATTTTAATTTTGATTTGCAAAAAATGTTTTACAAAATCCCAGCCTACTCTGCTGACTTTAAATAATTATGGGGTGACGTATTAAAAAAATAAATGTAGAGTTTTTATTTTCCTCCCAAAATGAGAGAGGTGAGCAAGAAAAAGAGAGTAAAGGAGAGAGAGAGAGAGAGAGCAAGAAAAAGGAGAGAATGATTTACAGACAATTTTACAATCTCAGTGAAGATTACACAAATAAACCAAACTGTGTCCATGAGACAATTCAATAAAAACATAATTAAATTCCTACTTCTTTATTAGAATAATTTGTGATGACGAAAAAAATCAAGTCTTACCTTGAAAAAGAATTAGAATTCTGTGTGTTGTTTATCAGAAAAGAAAACCAAAGCCAGGTCTTGGAACATTGTCGTTTTTACCCTTGCCTACCAGTTTTGGCCTTTCTTACTGTAATAAAAGAACACTACTTTGGGCGACAGCAAATATTGAAAACTCATTTTGACTCCTGATTAACACCCATAGAATTTTGAATTTAGTTTTCTGAGATGGATTACTTAGGAAACAAGAAATGAAATATTAAAAATCTTACCGAACTTGTACAGATCAAAATTTAAAGTTATTTCTCTGTTTATTTTAAAAATAAATTTCAGACAAATATTTGAGGATAGAAACAAATACCAACAATGATTTGACGTTCATTGCAATTTACAATATGAAATATTTTTGGCAACATGCTGATGTGTGTTGAAATCCTCAAAGTATTTGATAAAGTTATTGCTAACATTTTTTATCGAGATTTATAAATTATACATTTTGTTCAATTTTGCAAACTAATTGATGAAATTTGAATAAACTGATTTGTTTGGAAAAATACTTTGACAAACAAAAAAAACTACTTCACGATATAATAATTTCTTTAGTTTAATTTCATAGGACTTCATGGTAAACAATATTTTTTTTAGAAAATTTCTATTTTTTTTTTCTTAAAAACAGTGAAGAATAAATTCTTAGGATTTCTTACTCTTGAGCCTGCGACACACAACTGGCCAATCATAAATATTTGTTTCTGGAGCCAAATTGCAATGTTTTTGAGTGTTTGGTCTTGTGATTTGTTTATAATTCTCACAAATGCAAGGCAAACTGGATTCTTGTATATATAAAAACTTAAAAGATATGCAAAAATAATATTGCATTTATATAAGTACTAGCAGTATAGCCCGGCATTGCTCAGGTGTAATGAAAGCTTTAAAACTAATCCATGATCTTGGAGCTCAGACTCTACCTAAAGAAGTTATTTGTGTGAAGTTTGGTGAGAATCGGATAAAAATTGTAGATCTGTATAAAGGACATACAGACAGATAAACAGACACACACACAAACATCTTGCCTTTTATATATTTTCTGCACTATTGTAAGAACTGCAACCTTGAAACTTCTGAATATCATTTTTTATGTCTTTGTCTATGAGTGTATTAAATTTGATTAAAATCGGACCACTCCTTCTATAACCCGTTTTTTTCGATTATCGATATTTATCGGGGGTACTTCGACACAAAACTTAGCTAAGAACACTCGCAAACGCTTATAGTACAACTGTGTAAATTTTCAAGAAAATCGGTTCAGCTGTTTCGGAGTCTATAGGTAACGGATACACACACACAGAGACACACACAATGTTTCATTTATAAATAAGTTTAGATTTGTTATTTTAATCATTAAATTATTTTTGAAATAGTGGGAGTATTTTCTATGTTAAATAATAAAATATTTAATTCTTCCAAAATAGATTAATGAAAATAATTGTACTAAGCTATACACCATAATAAAACCAACTATTACCCCCTTATACTGTACCCCCTTACATTTTTGTACTTCTCTCCAAAATTGCTTTCTATTGGTCAATGTATATCTATTTTAGAGGATGTGATGGACGAACTAAAAGAAGTCACAGAACTTAAATATAGATGAATGAAAATGTTTTTGATAAGAGTAAATAATAGAAACCGTTCAGACTTTCGTAAATTCCATACTGTGGCTTTGCAGTGAGAAACAAAAAGTATATTCAAGTCTTTTAATCGAGAAAGAAATGAATTACCTAGTTTTTAGATATGGATCCATCAATTTGAGAAATTATTTCTGCTTAATTAAAAGAAAAACAGTTATCATTTTCATCAAAGAATTCCTTGTCAAAAACATTTCTCATTTTCATTAGGTTGTCCCAAAAGTTTGTAAACACTAGCAAAAAATTGAAATTTTATTCACCAAGTAACCTAAGGTTACCAGAAAACACTTGCAAAAAATTGAAATTTTACTTGCAAAAACAACAAAAATTATTGCTCAAAATAAAGACCATCATTTTCCAAGACTTTCTGCCATCGAACTGCAAGCTTTCGGATCTGGTCAAAGTACCATTCAGCCGGCTTCGAATCAAAGAATTCTTGACATGCTTCCTCGACTTCATCAAACGAGTCGAATCAGCGGCCCTTCAGAAAGTGTTACATTGAGCGGAAAAGGCCATAATCTGATGGAGCACAGTCAGGACTGTAGGCTGGATGTGGCAGAACCTTTCGGTTGATCAGAGCCGGATACTTTTACTTCAACTTTTCGTAGACCCGCTCAAGTTGCTGACAGTAAAGTTCGGCACTGATGGCCCGACCATTCGGAACCAACTCAAAATGCATGATTCCTTCAAAGTTCCATCAAATGCACAACATGACTTTATTGCCAAATCGATCTTGTTTTGGAACAGGCGGTGTCTCTTGCCATTTTTGAACCCATCGCTTGTCTCGATTGTGCTGGATCAGATAGACCCATTTCGCAAGTGTTTATGAACTTTTGGGACAACCTAATATTATTTTTACTTGAATTATCACATTTCTAAAGTTCTACTAATGAAAAAAAGCAAAAATAAAGTTGCAAGCATCTAAATATTCAATCTGATATGTATATACCATCCAAGTTCTGAATTTCGAGGATGAGGAGTTATATTCAGACTAATGCTTACATCTTTGTTGTTTTTGTTATGACAATGTTTCAGCCATTTTGCTTAGCCATGGTCAGCAGAACAAGAACAACCTACTCCTGTAAATTAAATAAAGGCTTCAGTCTTAAATTCTATGAAGGTTACACAGATCAACAAACACCTGAAAAGGCGGGAGAACACAATGACTGAAATGTTGCCATAACACCAAAGTGAAGACATTTGTCTGAATATAAATAAGTTTAGGTGTATGTCTAATTTATTGTCATTGGGTAATATGAATAGAGATTTCTCATCCTAATAGAATCATTCCTAGATCCCTGAGTAATAAGGTAACTTATAACAGGAGAAGTAATATATTTTGGAGAATACAGGGAGTTTGATATTATTATTGAATGAGCTAAAAAGTTTGTTTTATTTAATCAAACTATAGGTTTTTTTTTAAAGTAATTTCTTTATCTGTGTTTTGTTTTGTTTCCACAAGAAAAAGAAAAATTAATTTTTTTGTTCAATGTTTTCTTGAACAATATATTTACTACTCTGTTCTAGAACTGTGTTGACTCGGAATTTTATTTTGGCTTTTTATCCCTAAATTCTAGGTTGATACACTCCTCAAGCTTTAACAAAGTAAAACCAGAAATAGAAGCCATTTCCTTCATTTTATGTTCGTTCTTAAACAGCTTGGAGTTTTAAAAAAATTTTTGTTTTTACAGACTTGGGCCATTGTGCTCACAAAAAAAACAACATTGTCAAAAAGACGTTTTTCTTTCCTTGACACTGCTATTATTTTAACTACCTTCACTCCTCGGCAATATTTATTGTTCAAAAAGATTAGAATTGAGGCCTTCAGCACGAGAAAGTACTTTCCACCACCTGTGTGAGAATCAGTTGAGTGGAAGTGTTTGGATGTTAATCTTAGATGTTTTTAGCTTCCTTTCAAAAAAGAAATTATTGAGTAGTTTTATCTAAACTTATTTATAAATGGAACTTTGTATGTGTATGTCTGTGTATATGTGTGTGTGTGTGTATGTATGTCTGTGTGTGTGTGTCCGTTACCTATAGACTCCGAAACGGCCAAACCGATTTTCTTTAAAATTTACACAGTTGTACTATAAGCATCTGCGAGTGTTCTTAGCTAGGTTTCGTGTTGCAGTATCCCCAATAAATATCGAAAATCTATAATCGAAAAAAATCAGGTTATAGAAGGAGTGGTCCAATTTTAATCAAATTTGATACACTCATAGACAAAGACATAAGAAACGATATTCAGAAGTTTCAAGGTTGCAGTTCTTACAATAGTGCAAAAAAATCGGTAATATATATATAAAAGTTTTCATTATACCCGAGCAATGCCGGGCTGTACTGCTAGTCTCAAATAGATCAAAAGTTATGGCATTTCAAGTCAACAAACAATTTTCTCGTTTTTTTTATTTTGTGGCAGAAAGTACCTTTTAATTCTGAATAATAAAACCTGAACATATGACGAAAAGGAACTTAGACATTTTCTTTGTTCTTGAAAATTGACAACGAAAATAATAAGTGCCATTTATTTATTTATTTGATTGCTTATTATATTTTTTTATTGTCATGGTTGGCAAAACTGGCAAATTGCCAATTGATTTGAATTTTATAAAATGGTAAATAATAAGGGTTTTCTTGGAGTTGGTTCCCAAATTTTAATTTAGTAAATGTTTATAAATTTATGAACAAAAAAATTGTCTTCATATTTATTTCTTTATAAAATGGTAATTGATAAATATTGCATTGCATTAGTTTTAACTGAATTAGTTTTTAAAATGCTGTAAACATAAAAATATTCTTGTAAATAAACAATCTAATAAAATAAAGTGTTTAATATTTTTGTTGGAAATTCTTAAGAACAAAGAAAATGTATAAATTCACTTTCATGATGTGTTTAGGTTTTATTACAATTCTAATTCTTTTTAAAGCATTAAACCAAGGAAAGAAGGTAGTTAAAATAATAGCAGTGTCAAAGGAAAAACCATTCTTTTGGCACTCTATTTTCTTGAATGTATGAAGGTCCAAGTTTGTCATTTTTTTCTCCATACAACAGCAAAACAACAAGAAATTTTTAAAGTAGATACAGAATGTTAGACTTCCCCATTTAAGTGTTTTTTAAGGTATATAAATGTATCATTACATAAAAAAATTGTTTTCACAACATTTTTCTGAAATGATAATCACAGTAACTATAATAATGCAGATTATTTTTTTTAATCAATGCTTGTTTAATTTCTCCTAAAAGAAAATGTTCTTTGTTTTATAAAAACTATCTCACTTGGTAGCTATTGTGGCATGTGGGGGCTCCCTTACTTTGCTCGATGAAGCAGAACCAGCAACAATGGAAATAATCAGCAGGGTTCAACCAGAAGCAGTGGTGATTCTATGAGGGTGGAGGGAAGGGGCCAAACCTGAATTTTGGTCGGCATCTCAGATGGTCCCGTCACTTTTATAAGCTTCAAAAATTTATGAAACTGATTTTGATAAGTTTTAATCTTCAGCACTTTTTTCTCTGCATTTTCTTTTTTTTTTCTTTTTCATTTAGCTTTTTTTTTCTTTTTCATTTAGCTTTTTACAGAGACCAGTTTAAAAGAAAAATAAACAAAATAAAACAACCAGATAGATAGAAATAGACATGTTGTTAGGAAGGGAAAGAGACTTAATAGTCATATTTTCATATCTGATGGAAGACATTAGAAATAATATCCCCAACTTGATATGTAGGCAGTCAGTGATTTATGAAAGAATTGGTCAGTAATTTTAGAAAATAAAAAAACAAAAACATTTACCAACCTTTTAGTGAATTGATCAGTCAGAAGAGAGCAATAAAATGTCAATCCCCAAAATAATCAGTCATCATTAACAAGTATCAGCTAAAATTCGAAGACCAGAGGTCAGGGTAATTTGGTTACAAAAAAGAAAAACTAAAGAAAATAAATGAACTTGGGTATTTTTTTTACATAGTATGAAGAAAAAAGGCCCAAAACTTAATAAAAATAAACTTTTTCCATCAAAATATTTATGCCATTATTAAGAGCACGGCTATATTGTGTTGAATACACCGGTTCCGTCCGATCACTGAAGTTAAGCAACATCAAGCTTGGTCAGTACTTAAATGGGTGACCATGTGGAAATACCAGGTGCTGTAAATGTAGAATGGTCCACCGGTCCTCCAGGTTTGGGGGTTAACCCTGCCCCGTAAAAAACAGTTTGTTACAGAAACAGCAACAAAAAGTTGCTACCCTATGCAGCATCTGGGTGTGATGGATAAATGATGATGATGATGATTATTAAGATCAAAGCATTTTTATTATTTTTAAAAAAATTTTAATCCTTTCTAACATGTTTGAAATTATAATAAAAAAATCTTGTTTTGATTTTCATTAACAAGTAATCAAATCATTATGAGAGCTTACAATAGGAAATGTAATATTATGTAACAAATTTTATTTTCTGGTGAAAAAACATTAATTTGGAAATTCTTGCAAAAATCAAATAATTGCTGGAATTTAATGAAACTTTCAGGTCTTATTCACAAATTAATGAAATTATTTTTTTAAATTATCGTTTTTAAAAAATCTTGGTAAAAATATATATTTTTGCATCTGTTACCCACCACAACGTAAATTCAGGAAATTTCAAGAAATAAAATTTTGTAGGCAAAATTTGTTTTATTAGTTAAACACAGGACACATTGGGAATATAAATCATCTGAAAATCTGCTACCAATTGTAAAATAAAAAAATGCAATAAAACTATGACATTATTTAATTAGATAAGCTTTTAATTGCTTTAATAATATAAATGAAAGACATTATAGTCTGAAGAAAATTGTTTTTCGATTAATGAAATTTTAAAAGAATTGTTTTCATTTTTTTAATTATAACAATTTATAAGATTTTAAAAATATTTCAAAGACTTGTAGACATTAGGTTAAGTTATTAAGTGAAGACTATATTTACTAATCAAAAATTGAAAAGTTTATTATAAATCATTTTTGTGTATTTGAAGTTTTTTTTTTTAATGGTAATTTCTGTGTGCACATTAAAAGGTCATGTGTTTCACGGTTTCTTCTCCTTACAGGGAAAAAAATTTGGACAAATATGTTAGTTGTGATCACCATAGACACATAAGGGAAAGGTCAGAAGGATCAACATTCCATGATTAAGAAATAGTTTTAGTCTAAATTTCATGTTATAAAAAAGTAATACTTGTGTAAATTAGATTAATTTAATATTAAATTTGTTAATTTTCCAAAAACAGCATGTCACAGATGTATATTCTATTTTTGCAAGATTTTTAAAACCGAGAATTTAATTTTGTTTACAAATTCCAATCAATATAATTTCTGTTTGAAATACACCAGTGTATTTTGCTTACTGGAAATAGTAAATTAAATCATTTAGCTTTCAATTAAAACTAAAAGTTTCAAGAAAATTTTTTTATTTTTAAAAATGCAATTTAAAAATTAGTTATAGAAAATGAGTGGAGGTAAGTACTCTTAGTAGTAATTTCATCAAAGTGCAAACGGGCATTTGCAGTCAGCCTAGTGAATGAATTACCCAGTTACTGACTCAAAGTTCAACCATTCAACCAAGCTTACATTTTTGAGCTGGTAGTAGCATAAATTGACTCTGCTCTTTAAGAAGTCAATTTCTATAAATACTGATGTAAAATAATTTATGTTAACTTTTGTTGAAATCCAGAGAAATAAGCAAAATCGAAGCAATATAGCATGTATGTTAACTTGGGTTTGTGTCAATCCAAATGCCCTATTTGATGTTTTGTTTCAGGGTCGTGGAGAAATGATTTTATTTGAATTACCTTCATATTTTTTTATTTATTTCTTGATTGTATGGTCAGATTTTGCTGAAAACATAAATTAATTTTTTAGCTGATTTTTGTATGGCAGTGGTACCCACAGCATTTTGATTGAATTTGTCGCATTAATTTTTGTGCTTCAAAAAAGTTTTGTAGAGGAAAAAAAAATCAGAGCAGACAAATCACAGTTCTGCTAGTATTGATGTTAGTATTAACTTTGATTTCATTTTCAACTTAAATCAAGGGAGGAGCAGCTAACACAAGTCACCATGGAGAGGCGGGTTCGCAGGAAGCAAAATGACATCTCCGACAGACCAGAAACAAAATATAAATGCAACCTCTGCAACAAAGACCGTCACTCCTGCATCATAGACACCAATGCTCCAGTCAAGCAGATGACTAGGATGCTACCCATGGTCAACCCTGACCGATGGAGGCCTACTTCTATTAACCCTTTGATTTTGTTTTGAAATTAACTTCTCTTGTGTTCCAACAGCTTCAGAGTGGAAAAGAGCAAGAATTGATTAAAACTATGAATGAAGTTATCTCGTTTAATTTAGTGAAGTAACATACTTATACCCAAACTCATTCCTAAGTTGTGTATAAGATAGTGGTGTAGTATGAAAGTCTGACCCCCTCCTCCTCAGAAAAATCTTTGCCTCTAAATGGCCCCACCACTTTCAGAGTTCCGCAATCGCTACTGACCAGAAGTCATAACAGCCTTGAATGATCCCTATTGGTTTCTTTCAATTTTTAATTTTCAGTGACCTCTACATTCAAGGACTATGCTTTTCTACTTATCTTTTTAGTAGCCTCTACTTAAATGTCTGATGTGCGTTGTGGTGAGACATGATTGCCCAAACGTGTTTCACGTATGGCACTTAACTGACTGACTGAGTTAAATGTCTACTTTTTTTTTTTAACTTCTAATTTTCAATGGGTTCCACCTTCCAACCCAGCTTGGAGGGCTACACACAATCATTACTGCAGAAGATGAGGCCTGTCCTGATAACTTGATATCAGGTTTTTCATTCCTCCCAAGGGAACAGGCAGAGGAATTTACCCAAAGGAAAAACTACACACAACCCTTGCTGCCAGAAGACAAGGACTGTCCTAGGAGCTTTACACTCAGGTTCCTTGTTCCTCCCAGGGGAACTTGCAAAGAAATCATTCTCTACAAAAAAATTCTATAGAAAGACATCAAAAGGGAAGAAACTATGTAGAAGGCAGGCATGAACAAAAATAAAAATACGATATCAAAGTCTTCGTATCAGATATTTTACAGTGGTTTTTCTAACCATTTTGGGGTAGCATTGTACAAAAAAAGAATGAAGACCATTTATTTTCTATAAAATTTGTCCAAGATTATACCCAATATTGAATTATTTGACTACAGCAGACCTACCTGCATGGATCAGAAGCTGGGGTCACATTATACACAAGCTATATGATATGATAAAATCAGGTTTTTCATAAAATTCAGGGGTTGCACTATACATGAAGTTGGCTTATACACAAGTATATATGGTAAACTAAATTACTGTAAAAGTCAAGAGTAAAACATGAAATTAAATTTTTTAATGTCACTAGTTCTGGGAATTTTTTTTTTTTATAAATAACTGGATAAATTTTTACTGAGTGAAAATCTAGATTTTTTTGTAACTCTTGTGTTTGTAAACACAAATGTGGACCTACCAGAAAATTTAATATTACTTGAACTTCTAAACATTATCAAACATTAATTTTTTTACCAGAATTTTTTTCATCTTTATTTTAATTGCTTTTCATGGTTTACTAATTTTATAGACTGTGAAAAGCAATAAAAAAGAAAAAATAGGGCAGTCTGAGTTGTTGCTGCAAAAAAGAACAAAACTAAAATTAGAAGATAAAAATATGAGCCAAAAATTAAAAATAGTTAATTTTGCTGCACTCATTGCATAAAGGCAGAAAAAAGATAAGAATTAGCTTTAATCTGAAAAATTTTAAATTTTAAGAGATTTGAAGCAACAGAAATATCGTGAGAATAACATAGACCGAACATGTGAGCAATGACTAAATTTAAGAGATAATGGAAACAAAAATCTTATACTTAATATCGGGAAGTGACAGTTGAGGTTTCTAGAGCATGAAATGAGGAAGGAGGGCTTGAAAAACCTGGGGGAGGGACAGAGAAAAATAATGCATAACTTACTCTGTGAACACAACAAAACAGGGTTTAGAAGAAATAACAGAAAGGCAAAATTTATTAAGAGCTACAAGGGATAGAAAGCCGTAGAGAGCCATCCTGAGGGGACACAGCATATAAAGAAGTCATGGGTTCGCATATTCTAGACAAGAGACTTATTGCCATTGGACAGTATATCTACTTTTATTTCTCCCATTCAAATAGAATCATTAAATTGATGTCAAAAGGTAAATTTGTGACGGTAGAGTCAATGTGTTTCAGGAAAATGTAGCAATGCTGAAAGCCTTGTACATATATAGGTGTCCATTATATAATGTATAGGGTTTCTTGATGTTAAGAAACAGTGGCCAGCAACCCCCAGCTAGTCTGAGAAGGAATTTTGTCTGGCTCAACAACCTAACCCCTAATTATTCAATTAATTTGTGAAGCAAGTAGCAGAAAAAATATCAGTAGGAGTTAATTGACTCACAATGTGACAAATTTTTTAAAATCAAAATTTAATTCCAAATTCACTGTTGATTTCTTCATTAAATATATTTTGTCAAGTGAAAAATACAAAAGCCTATTGAATAATTTGAAAAACGATAGCATCATTATTCGTAAGTGTATAGGCTTGTGAACAACTTTTTTTTGAAAATGAAATATTCTAAAAATTTTTTAAAAGCAAGTTTGGTTGATGACAACTTGAATGAGGTTTTGCTCCTCATCAAAAAATATTTCACTGGATTTTTAAGAAGTTATCAAACGATAAGCAGAAAAAGTGTCTTGTCAAATAATTTGCCATTTCTAATTGTACTTCATTTGTAATACAGAAAGTGCATTTTCTTTTTGTGATTGTGTTAGTTGTTACCATGTTATTCCTGCAGTAAAATAAAGAACCTTATTTAAATAACATTAACTTTGTTGTGTATTCTTTAAATCTCTAGACCAAGGCAGCCTTCTGGTCAGAGCAGTCTGTGGTCAAGACAATCTATTATAGTGCATCTGACATCATGGCCTCCTCCGAGACACTGCGTACCTGTTTGGCCTGCTCTCTCCAAAAGGTTGTCGATCTTTAGTGCAGTAGATGAACCTTGTATAAATAATATCACATTAACTTTGTTGTTTATTCTTTAAATCTCTAGACCAAGACAGCCTTCTGGTCAGAGCAGTCTGTGGTCAAGACAATCTATTATAGTGCATCTGATATCATGGCCTCCTCCGAGACACTGCGTACCTGTTTGGCCTGCTCTCTCCAAAAGGTTTTCGACCTCTAGTGTAGTAGATGAACCTTGTTTAAATATAACATTAACTTTTTTTTTTAAAACCTCAAAACCAAGACAGCATTCTGGATGAAGTGGTTTGAGGTCGAGACAATTTATTTTTTTTTACATTTGATAACATGGCCCTTCTTCGAGACATTGCATACCTGTCTAGCCTGCTCTCTCCAAAAGGTTGCCGACTTCTGGTGAAGTAGGTGAACTTTGTTTAAATAATATCACATTAACTTTCTTTTAACTTCCAGAGCAAGACAGCCTTCTGAATGAAGCCATCTGAGATCCAGGCAATTATTGTAGCATATTTGACATGGCTATCCTACAAGACACCGCATAGCTGTCTGGATTGTTTTCTCCAAAAGGTTGCTGACCTCTTTTATCAAGTCTTAAAAGATAAAATCAACAAAATGTGGCTGAACTAAAAAAAAAAAAAGAAAAAAGTTTTCTACAACTTGTGAAACAAATTTCATTTTTTAAAATAACAAGCCAGTTATACCAAAAGTTTTAAGTTCAATATTAAGAAATGACAAAAATATTTTTAACAACTTGAACCAATTGAAAAATTGCAGTGTATATGAAGTGAAAGGCAGCAACAGACAGTGGCGATATTCCTTTATTGAATACTGTCATTTCTTTCTGTATCACGTTAAAATAGTTACAACCTGAATAGATATTTCTAGCCTTTATTATTTCATGTTACCTGTGTGCAGTTACAATACACAACTGCGGAGATATTTATCTTAGTCTGGTACAAGGCTATAAATGCAGATTTCTTAGGATCAAAGTTAATTAACTGCCTTGTTAATCATCACTTAACAGCAAATCAACTAAAGCCAACGAGTCTAGAAAGTACAATCAAGAAAAATGTAAAAAGACAAAAAACACATTTTTCAATTTTTATCTAATTTAGTTTTCGAAAACAAGAAAGAAAGCAAAAAAAAAAAAAAAAAAAAACAAGTTAAAAAAATAAAAATGAAAGAAAAGCAAGCACAGAAGTCAATAAATAAAAAAAAAAGGTCAAAGTTATTTTTTTGATTTTATTTTATTTAGAATTGAATTTGAGAAATGAAAGGTTGGCAGCAAACAAATGAAAAAATGATTTTGAAAAAAAAAAAAATCATTTAAATTTAAAATAAATTTCATGGAAATAATTTTTGCATAGCAAAAAAAAAAAAACGGGGGGGGGGGGGGAGTGGAACCAAAATACAGAAATGATGTTTTACTTTATGTGGTTTTCTACAATTTGGTCAAAGTTCTGTTGTCATTTTCAGTGTTTTATGTGAAGATAATTACATTTACAATTGGATTTAAAAAGATGAAGATTCAGGTTGGATGATTTTAATTCTGACAACGGAAAGAAATAAAACTGCAATGATAAATATTTATTTCCAATGTCGCAAACTGATGATGGTTTCATTTCTTTTATTGAAAAGGTATTGCCAAGGATTTGAAATTTTTCGTTTCCAAAATATATCATCATCTTAGACATTAAATACATGTTAAAAGTGAGGAATTAAAAAATATGAATAAAGTGAGACAATTTCAAAAGCCTATGACAAAACTCTCCATATCATTTTTTAATTTCTTTTAGAATAAATAGATAAATAATTTTTCTTATTTTTGCTGTTATTTGATTCCACGTGGGGAAAAAAACAAAACAAAAAAAAAACAAAACAAAACAACAGAAAAATGAGATGCAATTGATGATAAAAATAAAAATAATAAAAAAAATATGCTTATAATCTTGGCAAAATTTTTTTTTTTTGCTCCAAATTTTGCATAAAAGGAAAGGAATACAAAAAAAACAAAAAAAAAAAACAAAAAAAAAAAAAACAGTTGGGATAACAAAAAAAGTAAATAAAATTAAAATATCAGATTCATGGGAATACCAAAGATATGTAGCATTTTCAAATTTTTTTTCATTTCCAGGTCAACTTTCTGAAGACATTTTATTTTTCTTAAGTTTGAACAAAGAAATTTCCATGAAGTTAAAAAAACATTCCACTACGAAAATAAGAATTTTCTATTATTTACATTGTTCAGACCACTGTCCTCATCTTTATTGCCATGTTTACGATGTTTCAGCCATTGTATGTTCTGGCCTTCTTCAGGTGCTAAGAATTTCAAACCGAACTCTTTATTTCGATCACTGGAGTATATCATTCTCATTCCATGTGAGATACTGTTAGGGCGCCGCTCCTATTTGACTACAAATGGACTGTTCCCATTGCTATATATAGCAATGGTGGA